>NQII01000639.1:578826-603322 GCA_002778355.1 Clitarchus hookeri
GGGCTAAAACCAGTAAATTAAAAATAGAGGGATTTTTAGATAAAACTTTGGCAATCAGTGCTAAATAAATAATCAGTTTCATTTTCACTAGCTTCCTCATTAGAACTGCATAACATGTCAGACAAGGACGGTAAAAGGGAAAAAGGAAATGAAGGGGGGATCCCACTTTCACAACTCGCGTTCTCCGGCTAATGAACCATTGTTCTCAAGCAACAGGATTTAAAAAAAATAATGCGTGGAGCAGGAGCAGGGTTATTAAGGGTAGCTTGCTTACAGCATTAACAGCGGACAATGGCACCTGGATATTTTAACAATTCACATGAACTGCCTATTGTTCATTGCAGGATTATAGGCCAACGCAAACCAAGAGTATCGAGTGCTTGGTAGCGTACATATCCTGACATAATCCGATAATTCATACACTTGAAAAATTGTTAACATTTTATCAATCAAGCAAAAGCACTCGTCTCAAAAAAAAACCCTTAAGGCTCCCACCTGCATAGCACTTTTTTCCGCGTTTAAGGCAGAGAAGGGCGCAAGCGATAAGGGCGACAGTGCCACGCGCATAGAGTACGCCATCGCCGCTAAGCGCAAGGCTCTCAACTGGCGCGCAAGTGTTCTCGTCGCTCTGCGTGCACCTATGGGACTTTCAGCAGTGGCCCTATTATTATATTGGTGTAAAGTCTGTAGGAAGGTTCAATTCAGGGCTCTTGAGTAGTTTTTATGTATCTGAAGCGTACAGCACTATGGAAAAGCAGTTTTTAGCCATTTTGGAGTACTCTGAAATGGTGTTTCTAACGTGCGTGACGTCTTCAGATTACTCAACAGCCCTCGTCTGAAGTGTGTTTTCTTTTCGTAGATCCGCACATTCGAAGCACGTTTAAAAATCTGAGTAGAAAAACGAGTATTTCAAACACACTGCAACGCAGTTCAAGCGCCAGGTAAACGGTAGTCTTCCCCTTGGCGTTACAATTACCACCGAGGAACACCCGCCCGCCTCTCAATGCTACGCCAGCGGTTCGCACATGTGTCCGCGAAAGTTTGGATTACCTTTTACTAAATGTTTCTGCTTCCTTTTCTTTGCCCTATACCCCCGGTGTACAGGTGAAAAAGAAGCAACGTTTTGAAAACTGAGGATTACAATGCTTACATATTAAAATAGGGAATGTGACTGGCATTCTCTTGAGAACGTATTCCCTCAGTTTATACGCTATTCCTCTCGCCCGTGATACTAAATGAAACACTGCACCTTCGCAGCACACAACTTGTAGTTCGCTCCTCCGCCTCTAACGCAGCCAAGCTCCTCAATGTTCAAATACCCTTCGGCCTCGCAACTANCTGAGGATTACAATGCTTACATATTAAAATAGGGAATGTGACTGGCATTCTCTTGAGAACGTATTCCCTCAGTTTCCTCTCGCCCGTGATACTAAATGAAACACTGCACCTTCGCAGCACGCAACTTGTAGTTCGCTCCTCCGCCTCTAACGCAGCCAAGCTCCTCAATGTTCAAATACCCTTCGGCCTCGCAACTANCAACTTGTAGTTCGCTCCTCCGCCTCTAACGCAGCCAAGCTCCTCAATGTTCAAATACCCTTCGGCCTCGCAACTAAATAAGTTATGAAAACATGTTTACTGCACCTATTATGGGGACACGATTCGTAATTTCCTTTAGTCATTTTTTGGTAAATAAAAAGCAAACCCCTATTATTCAACGCACTAAACATTTAATTTCTTGTGCAGCAATTAAAATTTATAGTCTAGAGGGCCTACATAAAGTAAATTGTTTGGCATATTCAACGTCTGCATTACATTATGTTTGTAATGCTTAAAAAAATGTACGTTAAGATTCTGACAGCATGACTAGACGAATAACTGATCATTTATGTCTGTATAATGTAGTTAGAACAAATAAGATATATGTACTTATTTTATTTGAACTATTTCAATGCTAAAATCAACTAGCATTCTAACTGTTGAGCAGATCATGTAAACGGGCGGACAAGAGATTCGTATTTAAGAAAATAAATTATTGATTGTCAATAGTTTCCTCGTTCGTTCTGTTCATTGTTCAAAACACACAACTGACTAACGGCATCTTGTAGTAAAGAACACCCGTGCCGATGCTCACGTAGACAACAGGAATTCTATTATAGCCCATTCACGGTTACTTCCAGCTTTTCTGAAGCCCTACTAAAGTTATACTTTCAAGAAACGCTTAGCTAAGTCTAGAAAATTTCACCAAAGCACCGCTCCCGCACGCACTCAGTGTAAAAATAATGTTTTGCACGAGAACTATTAATTACTACACATTACCGACACACCTATTTTCTCTTGGTTGTTATTCGTATTAATTAAAATAAGTTATTATAATTTGTAGATAGTATATACTAAGTGAAAGTTATGCTTAACAAAAATTAATGTACTCTTATGTTGACAGAAGTAGGTATAAAACGCTTGTGATACATGACATATTTAGGAAACAACCTCACACAAAATACGCGGAGCAATTTTTTTTAACACTTTGACGGCCATGCTCATCAATATGGTGCACAGCTGCATTTTGATTCTGGTCATGTGCATCACATTTATTCATGTGACTAACACCTTCCATAATTTTTTTTTATAAAATGTANCATTTTGATTCTGGTCATGTGCATCACATTTATTCATGTGACTAACACCTTCCATAATTTTTTTTTATAAAATGTAAATTTTTTTTATTTTACTAAACTAAAGTGATAAATTCAATAAAAAAAAACCTTGACAAAAATATTTTTGTATAGTGGCAGTCTAAGTGTTAAGGTCTGATTCAAAAAGTGTGAAGAAACCGCGAATACGCGTATTTTTACACCGGCTAGATCTTTCCTGTTGGTAACTACTCGTAAAAAGACTATTCATACAACTTTATGTTCCGACGCCAATGTGTACGCGCCTGCGGATAAAACCAAAACAACCTGGCCGTAGTGAAAAAAAAAAATCCTTATGCAAAGTAACCAATCCACCTCTCAGCAACGCACGAATGCTTGCGTTACCTGTGTGCACTAGCTGGTGCACCTCAGGCAACTTGCAGGCCACTACTGCTACGCTGATTGCATACTCCGGCAGGCGTTCAGACAAGGCGGCTGAGAAACCGTTACGATAAGGCAAGACACGGGCGAGTGTGTCTGACTTCCTGCCTTGTCTGGTCGCGTCGATACTGCGTGATGCGGCTAGATACGTCCAAGACGCCACCCAAACAACTTTCCTGCCATGGGCTGCAAAACTACTGCGGAAAATCTTGCTGGGTTCCCATTATCTTTGCCGTCAGTTAAGGCTCGCGCTTGAACTGCGTTACAGTGCGTTAGTAATTCTCGTTTTTCTGCGAAACTATTAAAGGAGCGTCAAACGTAATGATCTACGAAAAGAACACACATACTTCAGAAGAGGGTTGTTGGGTAGTTTCAAGACGTCACGCACATTAGAAACACCATTCCATGGCACTCCAAAAGTCCTAAAAAAGGCTTTTCCAAAGTGCAGTATCTCGGAATGTACGCGTCAGATACAAACAAAACTACTGNTCCAAAAGTCCTAAAAAAGGCTTTTCCAAAGTGCAGTATCTCGGAATGTACGCGTCAGATACAAACAAAACTACTGAAGGGCCCTGCATTGAACCTTCCTACAGACTTTTCACCAATAAAATAATAGGGTCACCGCTGAAAGTCCCATAGAACACTGCACGTCAGTCCAGAGCCTTGCGCTTAGTGGCGATGGCGTACTTGATCCGCGAGGCAGTGTCGCNCACTGCACGTCAGTCCAGAGCCTTGCGCTTAGTGGCGATGGCGTACTTGATCCGCGAGGCAGTGTCGCCCTTATCGCCTTTCGGCCTCAAACGCGGAAAAAAGCTTCAGGTATACTCTGTTTCATTTACGAAGGCCGTTTGACAGTTATAAGAAAGTAGTTCTAATGTTGTTGCGCTGCTAATGTATCCATCCGCCTCAGCCGTTCTGACACGTGGAAGCCATGCTGTTTGTTACGTCACCTGTTGACATTACGAGGGAGTTCGACGTTATATGTAAGCCAACTTGTTTCAGAAAGTATGGCATTTTCTTATGCAGCATAAACTGCAAAATCCAAAATGTGCATTTACAGAAACTATTTTTTAATGTATAGTAAATTAAACCGTTCTAATGTAAAATGTATCTAGTGTAGTGTTTTACACACATGCTAAATAATTTCAGTTATTTTCGAACGACGACAATTTGCCATATGCATATTGGTTACAAGGTACATAGCATAGATATTTTAAATAATTTTTTCTGTCAATTTTCTTCTGCAACAGACTGCAGTGAAAGTGAGAGTGCATTACTTAAGTCCGTACTTAACTGAATGAGGTTACGCAATTCACACACACAGAAAATGTAATATATGTGTTATCTTCTGTTGGTAAACATACGTAGAAGTGGAGAGATGCTGGAAACTAGGTTCGAGGTGGGTTTATTCGTTTTATCTTTATTTTTTTCATCCATAGCAAGCTTTCGTATAACTGCAAATCTTAGCTGACAGGATCGCCAGTTATATCTTTAATACCTTTTAAGTAAGTAGTGCTGCCATCGTTATTTTGTTAAATTTTAATGCTACAACTTTATTCATGTATGAATCACCCACAAATTATATTTGTATCCTGACAGAAGCAAATATTTGGTACCTTACCAGCGTTATTCTGGGAGAAATTAAAGTAAGTTTCAGGTTTACTGTTGCCGCAACACGCTTAAAAATGCGGAAACGCTTGAAGTTCGGTCTATAAGTCATCGTGCCAAAAATGCATAGCTAGTTTATTTTATATTTAACTTAATAATCATTACGAATGCGTACACTTGGCCGAAATGAAATAATAACTCTAGACTGTCTGAAAGCGACTTATTAATGCTATAAAGAAGTGACAGTTCACATGAACTTGACAAAATATAATTGAATAACATTTTAAAATATACGTGGCTTTATTATTTTTACTTACTTCAGTTAACATATTTAAGCTTAAACTTCTACTAAAAGTAGTAAATCTCAGATACCGTAACACAAATACACTGACATACGTTTGTGCTACAGAAACACTTCGTAATTGTACTCAAAATAATGAAATCTAACAAACTCTGGACATAAGCGTGTATGCACGAAAGTGGATAAGCCTACAGAATTACTTCGGCCTCGTGTAATTAAACGTAATGAATACAAATAAAAAATTAATAAACTATGTATGAAGTTAGCACATATTACCTGAAACAGCTGAAATTCTAATTCCGACAATTTATGTTATATAAAATGCGATATTACGTGCTTCAAGTAACGGGTCACTTCAATCACAAGTAAAAAAAAAATTGATGTGTAAATATGTATGTGTGTGTGTGTGTGTGCGCGCGCGCGCGCGCGTGCACACACATTCTGTAGGCGATTCATACAAGAAACTTTCATCACGTCACAAATCGCTGCACACGAGGGAAAGAAACACGCGTGGCTGCGCCACTGCCATCATGAGCAAATAATGAAATATTAGTAACGCACCGAAAACAGCACTGCACGGGAAATAGTATAATAATCCGTTTCACTAAGTCTCGGTATAAACAAGTTTAAAGGAATAAAACGCGAAAGTAGACAAACACTCGTGAAAACGTATTAACCACGAAGCAGCCAAAATGGCGTCGGCCACGCGAGGAGTCCGTTGGAATGTTGGTTGCTCACAACAGGGCGAAGCGGGCCAGAGCATACCTCCTCATTAAAAATTCACGCGAGTTGAAACTGTTAAAAGTACGAAGTAGGAGGCCCAAATATTAAAAAAAAAAAAAACGCTTATGTAACTGGAAACGCAATACTGTTGTTAATGTTTGACGGCAATCTTAAATTTGCTAATATCTTTGTATGCACTATTTTCAGCAAGTGTTGCCAACGTGAACACACACACACCACGCACACACACACGCGCGCGTTACGAACCAGCTGATCGCAGGCACTGCAAATGGAGTCATTCGATGTGACACCGTTACAAAGTTGGTGGTTCTGTCCGTCATCAAACAGCCTTCGTAAATGAAACAGTAGGTATAGGCGGGGACCTTAAATCCAAGGCTATAAGCTGGTACATAAAGTTTGTTGAAACCTTGTATGACGAGGTGAGGTCTCGATTGGAACAGTGTTACGCCCTACACACGTCACATTGAGAATTGCGAAATGTGTACCGAGAAACGAGAGTGTACGACAGCACATTGCGAGATTTCTCCCCGTTAACTATGCGTTTCCAGTTATTTGCTGTGTTCTGAACCGTTTCTGGATCGACTGAATAGTGTTTGGGCACGAAACTTTTATTAAATTCTTTTCATGAGTGGACATCACTACAAAATATTCCACCGTTTTTTAATCCCGTGTTTTCTACCAAATCTCTGCAACGCACTTCGTGCGCCAGCCAGCCAAGCGGAGCCCTTACAGTATCAGTGTGCAGTTATTTCCGGAGACGCATCGTAAGCCAGCCAAGCGGAGCCCTTACAGTATCAGTGTGCAGTTATTTCCGGAGACGCATCGTAAGCCAGCCAAGCGGAGCCCTTACAGTATCAGTGTGCAGTTATTTCCGGAGACGCATCGTCAGCCAGCCAAGCGGAGCCCTTACAGTATCAGTGTGCAGTTATTTCCGGAGACGCATCGTCAGCCAGCCAAGCGGAGCCCTTACAGTATCAGTGTGCAGTTATTTCCGGAGACGCATCGTCAGCCAGCCAAGCGGAGCCCTTACAGTATCAGTGTGCAGTTATTTCCGGAGACGCATCGTCAGCCAGCCAAGCGGAGCCCTTACAGTATCAGTGTGCAGTTATTTCCGGAGACGCATCGTCAGCCAGCCAAGCGGAGCCCTTACAGTATCAGTGTGCAGTTATTTCCGGAGACACATCGTAAGCCAGCCAAGCGGAGCCCTTACAGTATCAGTGTGCAGTTATTTCCGGAGACGCATCGTAAGCAACCGTATTTTCTACTTGGTCTTTCGTTAGTGCTAGGGCACAAAATTGTCAGCGTAAATTTACGACATCCAAACGAGTTTTCTTTTACTACAATGATCATAAAAACAGTTTTTTTTTAGCATTCAATGAGCACAAAGTTTCGGCAACAACATAAACAGTACGCTAGATGAATCGCGAAACAAGAAAGGTCTTCAGTTTTAAGTCACATTCTACTGTATTATTTTTCGATATCTTATCACTAGAACACCAACTACACTCGAGAAATCTGCTTCATTTTTTTTTTATCACGCAAGCCCAGTGTCACAATTTTTATCTTATTTTATCTTAATATCGACACCTCTTCAATGTCGTACTTTTATAATTTACCCGAACGGAACTGTTGCAATTCATTTTCAAAATTGTGTGGGAAAGCAGTTCGAACACTATACAATTTCAGCTGGAGCTGAAAGTCACGACGAACAGAGTAAAATATTTTTAAAGCACATCAAACAGTTTCGATACACCCCTTGTAATGTTTTGAAATACGACCCACATATACATTTTTAGTAACAATATCAAACGCTAACCAACAACAACTTATCTCAGGGTGCGGACTCGAAGTTCCTACGTGCACAACATCGAACACGAACAGCGGAATACTTCTATACAATGCTCAAAGCAAAATACGATTTTTGTACAACATACGTCTTGAAAGCTTGCAAAAAAAGACGTCTCGGAATATGCAGCAATTACTCCGTTATGCAAAGCCTCTATTAAGACACGACTTTCCAAAGTTTCATTGCACATGCAATTACAACGAACAATAAGATATTTTATTTTATTCCTGTGAGTGGATTTTAAATCGAAGGTGGATTAGTAATTTATTAGATACCGAGAATATGAAGTGTACTACTTACGGGTCTTATACAGTAAACAATACATTAACAGTCATTAATACATCTTTCAAGTTTCAATAACCTTACTATATCACCCCGTTTTAGGTCTTCCTCGCCAGTATATCATAACAAAAAAACTCAACTCCATTACAAAATAGATGGCACGTTAGAAATGATTTAGTTACACATAAAGATTTTTTTTTTTAAGTGAACTAGGGAAGGAGAGAATTCACAATCTAATTCTCAATATGTGTCAAGTGAATACCAANCGAAAACTCTGCAATAATTTCAAATGCTACATGTGAGTCCTGTCTGGTACAATCCTCTTACATTTAAAAACTCTCCAAGACGAACACGCTCAACGGCTGGTTAGAGATCCAGTCTGTAAATATATGTGCGCAATATTTTTTTTGGGATAATTTTAGACAAATACGAGAAAATACACCCGAACAATACTTCTATCAGAATAGGGAGGGAGTAATTGTTACGATGGATACGAATACCTTACACTATTCCTTATACTACATACCTACCTTTAGGACAATTATTTTGTTTTGTAACCTATGTGTACGAACTTCAAGCATGCCACAAACGCATACTGATTCCTTCAGAACAAATGCATCACGGATGAAGTTTCGACGCATCAATGCTGCAATCATTTTAGTCTAAAATAACGAGCCGTATTTCTGCTAGCAGAAAAATATATTAAAAACTGTCGACAATGTGGCCGCACATTTTAAAGTTTCGTGGCAGCAAAGTAACTTGCTAGGTTAGACTAAGCACTGGAACGTCTTTCACTCGAACCTTCACGCCTTCGCCCGGTCATGGCTGACTGCAGTTCGCACCGTCCCACCTGGGAGCACCCCGAGTACTTGCACACAGTCGTAATAACACCCGCGACTGTGTGGCCACCCGCACCAGACAGACAGGCACGCAGGTTTCATGCGGTCTCCCAGCTCGACCCGCGCTTCCACTTGTGTAGCTTAAGGCGCCCGTCTACCTGGAACTTTTTCCCTCGTTTAGGCCGAGAAGCACGAGAGCGATAAGGGCGAAACTGCCACGCGCATCAAGTACGCCATCACCGCTAAGCGCAAGGCTCTGAACTGGCGTGCAGTGTTCTCGTCGTGCTGCGTGTACCTATGGGACTTTCAGCGGTGACCATATTATTTTATTAGTGGGAAGTCTTTAGGAAGGTTCAGTGCAGGCCCCTATAGTAGTTTTGTATGTATCTGATGCGTGCATTTTGAGCTACAGCGCCTTGGAAAGGCCGTTTTTAGCGGTTTTGGAGTACTCTGAATTGATGTTTCTAACGTACGTGATATTTTGAAAGTACTTAACAGCTCTCGTCTGAAGTGTGTGTTCTTTTCGTAGATCAGCACGTTGGACGCACGCTTAATAGTTTCGTTGAAAAACGTGTATTTGGAACACTCTGCAACGCAGTTCAAGCGCCAGGTAGACGGGCGCCTTAAGTTCGTATATTTCACAGTTAAGACAATAGCCTCCCTGAAGTTACGTATATACGCGCCTAAGGCCCAGAAGCGCTGGAGCGATAAGAGTAGAACTGCCTCGCGCATCAAGTGTCCCATCGCCGCTTTGAACCAGCGTGCAGAGTTCTTGTGTTGGACTTAACGCAGTGACCCTATCACTATTTGTGGGAATCCTGTAGCAACACTCAATACAGACTCCAATCGTAGTTTAGCTCGAGTCGGGGAAGAATGTTTCAAGATACAGCAGTCTGAAAAAGTAGTTTTTAACGATGTTGGGTAGCTCTAAAATAATATTTTTAACACGCATAGTATCGGCCATTTGCGGTTACTTCCAACTTTTCTGAAGCCCTACTAAAGTTCTACTTCCAGGATATTCCTCCGCTTCATGCAAACAAAGCTTAACAGAGTCTAGAAAATTACACCAGAGGGACTACGCACAGCATTCTTGCGCACTCAGTTAATAATACTTTGCATAAGAATTATTTTTTAACTAGACATTTCCAACAAACACATTTTCTCTCTTTTTAGTCATATTAATTATAAACTAAATATTATATTTTACACATAAAATATAAGTTCAATTTAATTAAAAATATCGTAATTTTATGTAAAGAAGTATAAAACGCTTGAAATACACGACATATTAAAAAACAAACTAGCGCGTTATATGTATATACATGGAGTGATTTTTCAAAGGGTTGATTCAAGAAGTGTGAAGAAACCGCGAATGGACTATATATTGAAAGTAACATTTCGACGTCATCTGAGATTTGTTTTCCTTTTGCCGGTAAACAATGAGGACACGTTTNCTATATATTGAAAGTAACATTTCGACGTCATCTGAGATTTGTTTTCCTTTTGCCGGTAAACAATGAGGACACGTTTAATAGTTTCATAAAAAAAAACCGTGTTTGAAACACGCCGCAGCGCAATTTTCAGCGTCGAAGGCAACAAAACCAACAGCCTTGAAGGAGCACGTATGAAATCAAGATATAGAAACAAAATCTATGCTTATAAATGACATATTTTAACATGAATGCCGATTGAAATACGCACATACGAGTATACATGCTAACACTCCCATATATATATATATATCTAATATATATATATATATACACACACACATAAAGCGTATCGTGTGTCACATAACGAGCATGATATTTACGGCAGAGATAAACTATTACGACTATCAGTCCGATAACCAGGTCAAAGGTGTAAAACATCGAGTGAAATAGAACCAAGTGATATGTTTGCTGATTTGCAGCACACCACTTTACAAACGTTAACTGGTTTTTTTTTCATTTCTTGGTGGTTTGCATGTGACCTCAGCGATAGGCGTAGAATTTATGAATTTAGCAATTCATGCATAAATACGAAACACGAAGCGAGTTAACAGAAGTAATTGTTCTAGTAAGAAACTCAGCCACCGCGGCTTTAATTTGGAGGATGCAGCAAAATTGCGGGTTTTCTGCTTTTACATCGCTTAAGGCGCAATAACTACTTCTTAGCACAAATGTCGTTGCGTTTGAAGGTTCTTTTTCCAACTTAAAAACAGTGAACTGAGACAATTTTACAACAGCTTAGTGAGGCAAAGCGAGGAACGGCTTAGTGAAGCAAAGAAAGGATCACATCTATAACATATACTTTTCAAAGGTTTCACTAGAACCCCGCCTCGAATGTTAAACGAGGATTTTAATGCCCAAAAGCTTCCACCTACAAAAAAAAATCGGAGCTGCTCTTGGAATATTGCGTGAAATGCAAATATTTAATACTCAATTGTTTAATTAGAAACGGCACAACATATTTAAAACGCTTATGCTTAAACACTTCGACCAAGTTTTGCTTTCTCACTGCATTCATTAAGAGTCACTTAAATTTTTTGGTGGCGAAAATGCCTAAAATGATAATATATGGATAATTATTAATTTAGGAAAGCTCAACTTAAGGTATATGGACCTCCTTTCGGCATCTGTATGCTATAAAATTATAAATGTCCGATATATATTTCAAATTGCACGATTTTACGACTTTCAAAGCCAGTCTAGTGCACAGATGACGAGGCATACGGGTACCCCTATATCACCCCACCCGATAACCAACAGAGCTTTCCGTGGACTGAAAGGCACTTCGATACCCCCCCCCCTTCCCAAGAATAGCACACAGAAATTCGGAGAATAAGTAAATGAATGATTATGGTGGCCACCTGGTTCAAAAATTTTGCACGTCTGAGGCCCAAAAGCGTGGGAGCGCTAGGGCCGACCGAGACATGCGCATCGACTCTCGCATCGCCTCTACGCGCAAAGAACCGAACTGGCGTGCAGTCTTACTATCGATAATGCGTCTCTATAAGTGTTTCAACGGAGGCCACACAATTTTATGACGCAATACTGTAATAAAAATAAAGGTTTGACGCACGTCCCTATTCCTTTTTTAATGTTTTGTGCCGGAATGTTCATACCTAAAAATGAGCGTGAAAACACCTGTTTGGATCCAATTGTACTATCACAAAAACATGCTAAAGAGAGAAATGGAGTATCTGAAAAAACGCATAGAGATGCGTAACGTTTCTTAAATGTCATTCGCAAGCAGACCTCACTCAGGCACATTAAACGGCTTTTTAATAAAACTTTTTCTGCTGGAGCTCTGCACGACGTTCGGCGGCCTTAACCTCGCGTGACGCAACATCACTGCAAACAAACGGAAAGACGGGCAGGGCAACCTATCTTGGGCTGAATGTGGGTCACTAAGGTGTACGTCTCGCGGCGTGGCAGGAGTGACGTCACTTTCCCTCCAGCAGAGACGCCGGCCATCGTCACAGTTGGCTGGTCATTGCCCCCAGCAGACGGCTGGGCGTGCTCCCGGTAGGCATCCCGCCCGACACCCAGCTTTCTCCCGACACCGTCGACGTCTTCTTAGCAAAATACTGCCACATATTAACAGGAATGGTGTAATAAAACCGTATATTTTATGGACTATTAACGGTAAAGTGAGCACTTTTGAGGCACTAGTTACTTTTTTCCAGTCATCCATTTTTTATTCTTACACCACTTTTTAAAAGAAATATTATCATATAAGTAATAAATACATTGTATATATTTCACCTGACTCAAAACTTCTAAGGCTACAATAAAATATATTTATTGACTATTATTCCAAATGCGAGGGCTTCAAAAAGTGCTCACTTTACCATGAATAGCTTATACCTAATTTTTGTCACAAGTTGTTTTTCTGAGGGTTTATCGAAATTTTCGGCACAAGATAAAAATCATAAATTTGAACCTTGTTAAATCGTTACATATTCACGGAGCACTAAAGGAATATAAAAAATAATCTCTTATTTATCATTTTCCATTAGCGCTCCGAGAATAATAAAGTCAGTTTATACCTTGCAATTTAAGGAGTTCAAAATTGTTATATCTTGGCGTGACAAAAAAAAAAAACACCCAAAAACAATTTTTGACAGAAATTAGGTAAATATACGGCTTTCGTGCACCATTCTCCTTAGCATTTGATTTCAAGTCTAATGTTTTAAACTATAGTTGCATATTAAGTAGAATGGCTTTTGTTTTACACACATTGAAGTAAAAATTAGTTTCAAGATTAACGCCATGTGTCAATTTCATATCACTCGATCGACGTATGAATATAAATCACCAGGTCCACTCAAGTATTGGTTTTATCACGAAGCGGAAAAAATTAACTAAGCAAGTTTCTTTAAATTAAGCTAAGCCACGAACAACCTTGCAGTCGAAGCCACCTAGCGGTGAAACGACCAACAGTCCTACTCTCAAGTATAGTCAATTCGCGATATTTTCACATTTTTTGAACACAACTTTGAAAAATCACACATGTATTACATGTTTGGTTGTTTCCTAAATGCGTCATGTATCACAAGAGTTTTACATTTCTGTTAACATAACAGTATCTAACTTTTAGTTAAATTAATTTTTACTAATATCTTATCTATATATTATCTCTCATTTACAATTAATACGAATAACGGAAAGAAAAAAAGTGTTTTGGTAATAGTTAGTAAGAAATAGTTCACATGCAAAATATTATTAAACTTGGTGCGCATGAATGCGATGTGGTGTTCCTTTGGTATAATTTTCAAGACTTGGTTAGTTTTATTTGCAGATGGCGGAGGAACAGCCGGAAAGTAGGACTTCAGCAGGGCTTCAGGAAAAGTTGTAAGTAACCTTGAATAGACTATGTAAGTTCGTTGGTTTCAACAAGGGGCTCGACTTCTATCGAAACCCTTGCATACCGGTCTCTGGTTCGCCTCTCGAACAATCTGCATGTGCAACGAGTCCTCCAGTCCGCTGAGAAACCGTTACACTAAGGTACTAAAGTCGGAGTGAAATGAATACAACTTACTAATACACGAGTTAGAAAAACAGAAAAAGTCTACAAAATGTTTTGATTAGACACCAAATGCAACCCTGGCAATTATTTAAGACTAGTTTCTTCACTTCACAGTTTGTGACGAATAGGCTGCTTTAAAGCAAGTGTTTTACGGCAGCAACAAACGTTTCAATCAAACTACGCGGATGGCGCTTTTGCAATATTTACGACACAAATACGACTGTGTGTCACATTAGTTAAATACCCAAGAGGGCTATAGTAACTGAAATACGTAAGTTACGCAGGCTTCATCTAAATCAGTTCAACAAACTTCGGCTGTTGGTTAATCACGAAAAAAAAGGAGAAAACATGTGTACTACTTATGGTCTGAAGTGAATCTTAAGGGCGGTACACATATTTGAAATTGGACCTGAAACACTACTATCTTACAAATATTGGAGAAAAGTTTGAGATGAGACATTCAGCGTCTGGATAATGCGCAACGGAACAAATATCTGCAAACACCACATCTGTCTGTCACTGTCATCTAATTAGTCAATAGAAAAAAATTACGGTTATAAATCTATTCGCAGTTTATTCATGCTTTTTGAATCAAACCCACGAAGAGTCATCCCACGTATGACGCGTGTGTGTTTTCTAAATGTGCCATGTATCACAAGCGTTTTCTACTTCTATTAACATAAAAATATCTGATTTTTGGTTAAATTTAACTTCTACTTATATTTTGTCTATAAATTATAATATTTCACTTATTATTACGAATAAAAACAGTGAGGAAATATACATGTATCGGTCATGCCTAGTAAGAAATAGTTCTTATGCACATTATTAGAAATGCGTGTGGTGCGTTGTACCTTTGGTGAAATGTTCTAGATTTGGGTCAACTTTGTCTGCATGAGGCGGAGGAATATTTTGAGAGTAGAAGTTAAAGCAGGGCTTCTGTAAGTTGGAAGTAATCGCGAATCGGCTATACTACCTTATTTCGACTTAACCTCCATGACGATGTAGCATATTTCGGATTCAAATGACGGATTATTAACCCGCAAGTTACAATTAACTTTACACATCCAGACATTCAATGTTCCATCTCCAGTAGTTGTAATAAACTAGTGCTTCAGGTTCAACTTCAAAGATATGTACCGCGCTTAGGATTCACTTCAGACCATAGGTCTTAAGCTAGGAACGTTTTCACCTTATTTGTTTGTGATCAATCAGCAGCCGAAGTTTGTCGGTCTAAGTTAGAAAAGAAACATCCTGCTTTTACTGGAAATATCAAAAAAATATGTAGCACCAGACCAATATCCCAAATGAAGGCATATTTACCGACGATATGCAACTGGTAACTGTCAACACAATGCATTATATGATAAAGATGAATTTTTACACATTAGGGCAAGACTGCGAAACAGCTCACAGTTAAGGACAATAAATACAAGTTTAACACGCGAATAAAGATTAACTTAGTAGGAGGGCGAGGGAATTATTTTAAAAAGAGCAATTAAACCAGTTATATTAAAATAATCACAATAATATAGAATTGCACAAATTATTCCAGATATGTTCTTTCTTACGCCTATGTACACTTTACTTGTAAAAAATTGACTTCAACTTATCCAGACTTCTCCTTATTAGAACCTTCTTAAATCGTTAAGTTATGGAGAGATTTATCCGTTATATAATTCAATTATTGTAGTAGTTTTAGTGATAATACCCCGGAGGAACGAATACTAACGGAGAGGGAGGCGGAGAAACTTTCGCACAATAAATGAACATTTTGAAAAACTTACTGTAAACATATTGCACTGCACTCGCGTACAATTATATAATGGTCGTAAATATATATATAAAGAAGTGAGGAAGTAGACATCTGAATGTGAGAAACTGAACCTACCTTATTAATGCCGCCTTAATATTTATGATTCAAGATTTAATCTCATAGCTTACTTCTTTGCTGCAGATGGCTTATTTAAGATGCGGAATCTGCTCTGAAAGTTACAGCTTGGCATTAAACACAAATGACAGACAACAATACGAAAACGTTGCTGCCGTGACGTTACACAAATCATCGCCCACACGACGGCGGAGGAAGGTTTTAAGAAACGACTTTGGGTGCAATTACTGAATGAACCTGCGCCACCCGCCCGCCCACGAGAAGGACGAGTGGCCCTGCCTTCTCCTACCCAACACTTTTCCTCCAGGCATCCCAGAGAGATGAACGGACACAAAGAAAGCGGCTGGTTGTACGGGCGAGGGGAACCTACGACCTCGGCCATCGCAGAACCGGTTTGGGTTGCGCCTCTGCACGCCTGCCCCCGAAACGAACAGATGTGGGGCGCGCGCTCTGCACCTCGCCGCACTCAACAACTCGCTCCAGCACTGGGGCTCGGTTGCATTCTGGCCCTTGCACTGGAATAGGGAAAACCGAAAATACCCGAAGTCTGCCCGAAGTCGAGGTTCTACGGTGTTACAACTTCGGCAATTAAAAAAATTATCACATATTTAAACAAAGTATATATTATAATCTCATAGCATAAATACACAAGACGCAATCATGTAGTTTCTCTCTTTAGATATTTTATAAACACATGATTGATTTGCATATTGTAATTTTGATGGTGGAAGCTCAGACTGCTTTGTGTAACCGCCATTCACGTCTGTATATTCGCGTCACTTGTATTTTCATGAATATACGCATAAAACTGGTTGTAATGTCGTGTTTCACCCTCACGGTTACAGTTTATAACCGCTCAAATGTATTTGTGATATGACATAACTGTGGATAGGAGAAGCTTCAATAATATTGCCCAGAAAACATAGGCCAATCACAATAAACAGCTGGCGAGGTCTCTACAATACCACCAACATTAAGTAAGAATGTGTCTTTTACAACATCCCCCACGGCGTTTTACCTACAAGTCCAAGCGGGATGATAATTTGCAGTGTGTCGAATATTTCCATAAATTAAAGGAAACGTTCATGACATGTAAAAACACGATCCGTATAGACGAAAAAGGTGGCTTATCTCTCAAACTTCTGTGTACTTTTCCTGTAGTTTCTGGTAACGGATGAGCGACGCTAAGGCTACGCAATTCTTTCTTCGCCACTGTAACCCTAAGATTACCATTCGTACGGCAATTTGGATAAGTCTGTAAATTAAATCATTTTAATTAAATTGTTTTTTATATATATTTAGTGAACGAAAATCGATATTAAACTATCGTAATATGAATTCTGAGTGAACCGTGCTTCCATTAAAAACTAGACATGAAAATTACGAATCACTTTTAAACAGACATCAGTGAGATTTATAAAAGCATTTTTATGGTCGAGCCAGACTAATTTCAAGTTCTACTTGACTTAAATATCAACCTCAAGACAAACCGAGTGGTAATTTTTGCTCCGAGATAGAAAATGCAGCACAAACATTCATGTTAAATACCTTTGTAGCCAGAACAATTTTAATATCAGCTGCCTACGAAAAGACAACAGAATAAAAAACAGCCCGTCACCACACTAGGTTAGTTTAGTTTTCGAGTTTACGGTGCATACATTCTCCCATACACAATTACATTCACGTCATTTCGATAGCGCTTGGCCGCAACAGGAACATGGCGGACAACATGTTCTCGTGCGTTTTTATGCCGTTCTTTGATGTTTAAAAGTTTGTTAGGTTGGCATTACTCTCTCTCTCTCACACACACACACACACACAAATAAGACTTTTTTTAAGAACACGACTACAGATGGGAAAGTATTAACAGCAATATAAAAATTATTAATAGTTTCTCGCAATCAATTAAAATTTTTCTATGCCACAGGAGTTCAATTTTAAAACAACAAAACAAAAATAAATCAGGGCAAAAATATATGACTGCAAATTGGCGATTAACCTTTGCTTCCCTGCAAAACTAGTGAACCATAGTTGACGTTTACGAGTGAAACAAACACACCGCTTCGACATGTTATCTGGAAACCTTACACTCTGAAGTAGGCGATATCGGGGAAGGAATACGCCACGTATTCCTTCCCCGATATCGCCTACTTTGGAGCCTTTGTTGGAGTGGAGCTAGGGAGTGACTTCCTGGTATTTCAAGCAGCTTGAACCAGCGAGACGGGAGTGCCACGCTACTTCGAAGTGACTGGAATGAAGTTTCGTTAGAGTCGTCGTGCATATGACAGACCGTCGCCGGCAATGAAAAGTTGGGCCCAGTGTGTGGTTGCCAAAATACTTCACTAACCCGTGGCTGTTTGTCCCCCTTGTTAATTTTCTTACGCGTAATTCATAAAAATCTTACGAAATTAAGCGTGTGTAAGGAAAAATAACTTTGCGAATGCCAACATAAAAGTGCAATACAGTATCACTCCAAAATAGAAAAAAATTGAGGTTTAAATATAGGTTTATTCAAAACGTCACGCTAGGAAGGTTATAAGATGAAAGGCCCCGGCCCACACGCTGACTCAACTAGTGAGTGAAGAGATTTGGACGGCTTTTAACAGCGAGGTCTTGAGAGCCGACGAGGGTGATCGAGGTGAGTATGGAGCATCGCCGGAATGAAAGGGCGGGGGAAACGAGAGACTCCCGAGAAAACCCGCCGACCAGCGGCATCGTCCGGCACGATTCCCACATGCGAAAATCCGGGAGTGACCCGGCTGCCTCAACTAAGATTAACGATAAAAAAAAAATACGAATACGTCTGAGACAAGCAACCGTTCTAATAGGCTAGATATCACTTCTCTTCCAAAAAGTGTTGAACATACGCGCCAAAAAAAGTGTTTCGGGGGAGGGGAGGGGAAAGGAGCAGACAATATGCAACGATAACAAATTTAGACAAAACAAAAAAGTAAAGTGAAAATATAGTAGCTAAATTATAAAATTTCCCTTTTCGCTAAAATACGTCAATTATTGGGGATAGGTGGATATGGTCTTAGTTAAAACTATGTTCCATTCCGCTACCGGACAAAAAAAATATAAACACAGCCACGACACTTCATAAAACACAAAAACCAAAACAAAATCAGCAAATTTAAACAAAGTTCAGCAAATTTATAGCAAGTTACATGAATACTGCGAGAAATTCGTTACTCAGAAGTGAAACGTTATCAAGATTTCTAGACAATTTTAACCACAACTTTTCCGTACCTTCAAGTCTTTCTATTAATACAACCACCCCCTCACCCCACCAAAAAGAATAATATGTGAATGAAGATAAGGGGGGGGGGGCAGAGAAGAAAGTGGCTCATTAGCTACACCGAGTCAAGATAATTATGTGCCCTTATTGTGGTTTCGTCTTTACATTCGCATCGGGCGAAGTGCAGCGTGCAGCTGTTAGCACTACTGGCACGGTAAACAACATTAACCGTGACACGACTTGTACTCAGAATAACACGGCTCACTAGAGTTTAAATACCTCGTAAACATAAGCAACAGCCGCTTCTTCAACTGACACAGCTCGCGTCGTACTCAAAAGTACCGAATCACTACGTAATCATATATATTTATTAAGTTTTTAATTAGCATCCCTGCACGAATATATTTAGTGAATTTATTGGCGTACCGGTACCAACATTTCGCATATAAGCATTTGTAGTTAGGAAACAGTAATAATATTCGTAAACATAACAAAAGTCTGCTTATGTTTGCTGCATGACTTCGAGATCACATAACTGCATTTAGGAGAACGTTTAAATAAAAACGGCAACATGAAGGCTCTGTTTATGCATTACACTAACAAGGTCTCAACATCTCGTCGAAACTACAAAACTTTTTAACAAGTTAAACGCTATATCGTCAGTCCTATTCAAGAAGCAGACGATGACCACGTAAAAACCATACTTATGTTTATAGAGCTGATCGAGTCATTCTAAACTCTTGACAGTTTCCTGGATGTGTATGGCGGAGTAAAAATAGTGGCATTTACGCATCACTTCAGTTAGGAGTTTTAATGGCAGGTTAAGTTTTTACTGCTGCCCTTGCCGCTATTCGCCAAGCCTGTCGGATGGTCTCGGCTAAGTTGGAGCCGTCGCTGACTCACGTGGTCTAATTCTGGCGGCGGTGCAGACGAGGGAGGCCGAGCAACGTACATAAACCGATGCGAGAACGAGCGAGGCTCAAATGCACCACCGCCAAGCCTCAATTTACAACTCTCGCCGCAGGCTTCAAAAGCTTTCCAGCGCTAGCCAACGGCGAGGTAGGGATGTTGACATCGGAAAAAAAGATCGGTATTTTTATTGGTCATTTAAAAGTATCGTTTTACGAAACGATACATCGAAAGAAAAATATCGATTATCGGTAAATCGAAATTAAATATTTTATGTATTGAAGGACTTGACATGTAAAATTGCTTGGAATATTACATATTGAGGATATGAGGCATTGAAGAAAGATGTGATGCATGTTGCCAAAGTTTACTTAGTAATTTTATATTTCAATTTCTGTATTCAAAACAACGCTTATTAAAAGAGCATTTTAAAAATATTTACTTCCTATATCTGGAAACATGTGCAGATTTTGATAAAATATCGTTTAAATATATCGATAATATATATCGCTATATTGTTAGTAGAATATAGTCATTTCGATTTACCGAAATTTTTCAACATCCCTACGGTGAGGTGTTCCTACTACTAGAAAATTTACACCACGCAATACCAGTAATCAACCTCAATTTCTGAAGCAGCACATCAAGATTATCGTAGCATTTAAATGCGAGCTATTTAAGATACTCCGTCACTGTTAAGGTTAGATTTATTTTTTCCAAAGAGAAGAATTTCTAACGTGGACGAATAGCTATTTAAAAAAAATACCTTGCATAAAATACACTGCGAAAAAACACCCATATGTGTACAATTATGACAATTATAGAATACACTTAAGAACGAAGTACAATTCTGCAAAAAGCGAACAGAGCACAATTCAATTTGCCCTCAGAATTTCCTGTACATAATACTTCAATTTAAAGTTCAAAAAGAAATTGCAGTATACACAACCTTCCTGGTAAAATTTTGGTAAAATATTTACGTGTAAATCCATGTTTATATATACAAGGCGAATCCGCGAAGAATTGCGGAAGAATTCTGGGAACTAAGCGACGAGTGTCAGGAGGTTTAACTAGCGATATTTTTCTTTCTTGCTTGCAACTACAAGCCTGCGATAGGCTACTTTTTTTCGAATTATGTTATATCCGGCCCGCTGAATTTTGCAATTAACCATCAAATACCTGCAACAATATCTAACTGTTTTTTTAATCAGAACAGCAACGGGGGCACTGAAAGGGTTTCTTTTTCTCTTGGGAAAATAACTTAACGAAATACGGCTGAGAAACCTGCGAATGAGCTGTTATGCTGTGTTATTATTATTATTAGTTATATTTTGAATTATAACTACAATGGTACGACAGAAATACTTTCTAAAATAACATTATTCTGTGTTACCAGTAAAGCACTTCTAGGAAACACGTTATTAACTAATTGCAACGACTCACTATTCAGTTCAAAAAAACAGGACACGATCCATTGACCTTTTCAAAACGCACGTTTCATTCTTTACGTTATTTGTTTGGGACTGGGTTGCTCGGGCATCGCACAACGTGCAAGAAAGGCGGGAGCATGCACTCCGTGGAAACACTGAATATAACATTATAAGTTTTCTTATTTCTAATAAGTGTGTGCATTACTTTACAACGTGAACGCATTTCAGTCATATGAATTATCGACACACTTGACGCGAATCGCTCATACTTAGATTAGTCACGACGCTAGATACCCGCGCAGGGGAGCAACCTGAGGTAATGACCCTAGGATTCCCCGAGGACGCCACACCCACCACCTCTCACCCCGAGGTCAGTAACGAGCAAAGGAACCCCCCCGAGCCGGGGAAGCACAGCACGCGCCCCCCCCTTCCTCATCACCCCCGCAGAATTAGGGAAACCACCGGGCTTCAGGGGAAGTACCACGAGAGAACTATATATAGGGAAGACAAAGCGAGTACCAGGCAGTGATGTACGAGTTATGATCGGGAGAGGGACGGGACGCGAGTGGAGGTGGAACCAGAGAGCGAGAGACTACACATCCCGGGATACGAGCCCGGACTTCCCGCCAGAAGCCGAAGAGATACACCAGGACACCAACCCGAGAGAGAGAGAGAGAGAGAGAGAGAGAGGACAACGCACCACAGCCAACACAGAGGTAAACACAGCAACCCGCCAAGAACCTTCCCCCCCAACACAAGCCTTTCGCCAGAACGTCTGTAGAACGCGTTAGAATTAACCCAGCAGTTCAGACAGATAGGAAAAGGGGATAGATCTCGTATGTGTAATAGTGACCTGTGTTTACCAAATAAACGTAAGTGTGCGTAAATTAAACCCGAGTACGACTTTGTGTTGACCCCGCATGCAGCCTGTAAGTCATAGGTGAGAGAAGTGTCGAGTCACACTCATTACGACCAGCATTCATTTGAACTTTCAGACATTCACAAGCAATTTTAGTGACAACAAAAAAGTAAGATTGCATATGCCAGAATGAAACCATGTAAGCCAAAGTATATGTAATCTACACGGCGGAGCTCAGACACGTTGCTTTGCGAGTTAACTACTCCAAACTGCCCCAAAATAATGGGTGCAAGTATTCCTCGTTCTTCTGAGATTTGATGCTGCATTAAGTATAAATTTCGCTCGAAAAAAAAAAAGTATCTTTTTGTTTGTTTGAGTTTTCCGATTCCTCCGCCTAAGTACCTCCCTTTGGTTAGGAGCAGGGCATTCGTGACTGTGACTGCTCTCCTTTTAGTCTACAACAATAATTATAAAACACCGAAAGCAAAAGTGTTATCATTTCTTAATAGTCATCAGTGGTGATCAAAATGCAATTACAAAATGTTGTGCAGGTTGTCTATAAAGTCGCTATCCATGTTTGTAAATTCATAACCGATTATGTTTGTGTTACAGGTGGTGATCAAAAATAAAGACGAGTGTATCATGGCTGTAACCCTTCGTCTTCAGTAGCACACGTGTGATGTCATTAGGGAGAGTTTTCAAAGACTTTTCAACAAACAAGGACCTACAGATAAAGCTATTCGTGAGTTACTCCGAAAGTTTAACACAGCAGGGTCGGTTCTTGATGCGAAGAGAAGCGGGCAACCAACCACGCCAGATCAAAGTGTTGACTTGAAGCGCGAACTGTTCGAGGAGGAACCACGCGTCACTTCGTACAACATCCGAGAGACTACAGATTCCCAGAGTTACCATTCATGAGATCTTGAAGACGAGATCAGGGAAGGAAGCATACCACACTCAAATCTTACCTGACCTTCATGACTAGGATTGCCCAATAAGAGCATCAATGTGTGCAGATTTAGTTTAACGGATTGAAAACGAAGGTTTTATGGAACACACCCTCTTTAGTGATGAAGCAACGTTCCACACTTGCGGTAAGGTCAATTGACAACTGTCGCATCTGATACAATGGAAAACCTCGATCATTTGTGCTATGGCAAAGGGATTCTTCTTAATGGAAAAAAACAATAACAGGGACTGTGTATCGTGACAATCTCGAACTATTTATAGAGCCACAGCTGGTAAAAATGGTATCATTCATGATGTGTTTCAACACGATGGAACACCATGTCACTGCAGTCATTGTTCAGGACTACCTAAATGACTTGTTTACAGACCGCTGGATTAGGCGGGGTGGTAACAGACCCTGGGCACCGAGATCGCTGGATTTAGCTCCACTGGACTTCTTTGCCTGGGAATTTGCGAAAGCCCAAGTGTATCGAACGAAAGTTGACGATTTGCAAGTGTTGATGGATTGTATTCGGCAAGCATTTGTACAGATTACGCAATGGATTTTGCAGAATGCCTTCCGCGAAGAAGCTGTGCGATTTCAACTTTGCAGAGATACCGATGGTGCACATGCAGAATCCACTTAAATGGGTCATGCTCTTGCATCCAACCATATTAAGGTGCAACTGCTCTCGGAGTAAATTAAACAATCATATTTATGGCGCTTGCTGTTATTTTGTTGCGTTTACCTACCCAATCTAAAAATAGATAATAAATTTATAGACAACCTGTATATACCAAGTAAAATGTTTTACCACATTCACAGTATACTGCTAGTGGATATAACTGTGATTTGACTATGAACATTTTACATTTTCTGTAGTGTGTTTTGGGAGGGGGATACCACAGCCTATAAATATAAAAAAATACACATTGGTACGAGTACAAGTGTATAAATGTTCAAACACAACGTTCCCAGTGAATGGCACGGAAAAAGTTTTAGTAATACTTACAAAACATAACAAAACTTAGGGCGTAAAAACCTTTGTCAACACAAGTGTCAGAAAAATTACAACTGAAAATGTTGCCAACCTATTTTCTCCATCTTAAAAACAAAATACACTCTCATGCAGAAAACTATACAGGACAATTCATTTCGCACAAGAATTTGTCTCTATAGTGGCGAAGTAAATTAATTTTTAAGAAGACGAATTTTGTCGTTCCAACACAATGATCTAGTGGAATCAACATTATTTTCTGTTCGCTGTAACATTAACACTGCTTATCGCGTTTTGTTTACTCAGCCACATATTTAGCAGTACTACAAATTTGTATGCATCTATTACAACATTTTATGATTTAAAAAACGTTTTTCTCGGGTTTGTAATGCGCCGACACACAAAATGTTGAAGCAATGGCCACAGTATAATACAAGGGGAATCCCTAGCAAAAAGTTTTAAACGCCCCAAGGTCACGTCTGGCTGTTAGGAAGCACTGCGAGGAGACCCCCCCCCCCC
>NQII01000639.1:603329-651198 GCA_002778355.1 Clitarchus hookeri
CCCACAATACGGCGCTCTGCATTTTCGTGTAGCCGAGTTTCTTACTGTATAATCTATTCGCCGTTTGTTCGCAATTTTTTAAATCAAAAAATTTGAAAAATCACCCCACGACATGTTTGGTTGTTTCCTAAATACGCCTTATCGCAAACGTTCTGTACTTGTGTTAACATAAAAAAAAAAGGTTTATTACATTTGGTTTTAGTTAAAATTTTACATATATTGTTTACTAATTAAAATATTTAATTCGAATTGACATGGGTAAAAATATAGGAGAAAATAGGTGTTTTGGTTACGCCTAGTAAGAAAATTGTTTTTATACTCACAATGAGCGCGCACGAATGCGGTGCGTTGTCCTTTTGGGGTAATTTTCTAAACTTGGTTAAGCTTTGTTTGCGTGAGGCGGAGGAATATCCTGGAAGTAGAACTGTAGCAGGTTCCGGAGAAGTTGGAAGTAACGGTGAATAGTCAATAACAGTATGATGTTACACGCGACGAAAGCCAATGGATTAAACTACAGATGTCACTTTGTATGTTTTCCTTTCCCATATGGTAACTGAGCAGGAAAGCACTAAAAATACTGTTCTTAACAGTTTTGATAGTTTTTTTCCTGAAAAAAAAAAAAAAAATTGCATTCCCCCAGAATGTATTTACTGGGATACATGTATACGCGCAAGCACTGATTTTAAATACAATAATTTACTAAAGAATGCCCTTAAGTTACTCAAGTCCATCCAATGTGTGAACGCTGAATGCCGCTAGCTTCAAGGAACTTTCGTTACGAATACGCATAACAACAGTAACCAAACTGGATGCTGCAGAGGTAGCACCGAGACAGTCGTGATCTCTCAACCGGCTTTCTAACAATGGATTATACCAAGTCGTATGCGACAGGACTTCCTCACTGTAGTCATTCCGAACCATCTCACTCAAGCCTTAAGCACCAAGAATCTGTCAGAGAAATGTAATGGGCGAGTTTAAATCAAAAAACTTTTAATCAGTTAAAATGCACGGACCTTATCTACTACTCGAACTAGAAATTTAGCAGAAGAGAATGCCAGAGGAAAAACAGTCGAAAAAAAAAAAATTAGTATACACGCTGCAAGATAATGTTATCTATAAAAAAAAACCACAACGAAAGCCAGCAATTCTACGTTCCCTAAACGTTAACTGTCTACTGTTAATGAAAACAGATTCTGATAACACTGCGATAAAAATTATCTTCACTCTGATGGCAAATAAAAATAAGAGATACTTTGCCACAAACTTAAATATTAATGATTAGTTATTACATTTGTTTTTACGAAGGTGGTGCCGGGATCAGGAACAGACTGTCCTACGAAAAGCCTACGCATTTGGAGCAGATTTACGACCTTTTGATACAGTCAGATATAATAATATAACACATTTTGTTACATTATTTTCATCTCTTCTGTTTTTAATTACCTGACATTTCCTGGCATATAAAACTTATCTAATGGCTGATGCATAAGTTAAAACCTTCTTGAAACTGTGTAAGCTTCCTGGACAAAAAAATTATCACACTGCAATGTCGTATAACTTACGTGGTATGCTACAAGATTCATAGACTGCGATAAGTTTGCACAGTGCAGTAATGTCCCCTTTGATGCAAGGAAAATGGGGCGCAAAGCAGATGGTAAATGACAGGCAGAAAGGAATAACGTGCACTGGGCGTTCCAAAGGCCATGGTATGGATAAAGAGGCGTACAGTGGAGATATTTGGGCGGCTCTTAGCATCGACGTCTAGAGAGCCGATGAGGGTGAAGTGAAGCTAGTATGGAGCAGCACCGGAATGCAAGGGCGGGGGGAAAAGTGAGATCCCCGAAAAAAAACTCTCCCACCAGCGGCATTGTCCGGCACGATTCCCACGTGCCTCGCCGGGAATCGAACTCGGTTCGCCCGGGTGGGAGGCGAGTACTGCACTAAATGACAGGGATTAGGTCCTTACAACGAAGTAACGCATCACAGGAAACTGCATGCCGTGATCATACCGGGCGGAAAAGTTCGCAAGAGGCCTTTGCTTACTTCTGCTGGATGCTGTTCACGGTAAAAAGAGCACTTTTGAAATCAACCATTGAACACAAAATCACAACCTTCAACTACATGCATACTACTGGAACGCCGGCTTATGGTTAAGTTGTTAGCGAATATATAAAAACAGTTGTAAGACCTGACGTAAATTTATGGCTACTGAAGTCTAAGATTTATTTAGTTTTATACACCTAAGAGTACGAATATGTATATTGTTAATACACTAACTTTCCTAAAAATTCATTGGTTTCCACTTGGATAACGCTTGAATAAAGTGAGAAGGTCCATGGCATTGTTAATATTATATCAAGTGGAAAGGATACCAAATGAGAGGGCAATTATATTCTAAGCAGGATTTTCAGAAGTGCCCCATTAACCATAAACAGCTTACAGAAAAGATGCACTGTTACAGTAGGCGAAAAGAGGGTACTAGACTGGAAATGTGTCAATTGGTCGGATGAATTTAGTTTCTGCCTGTATGGAAATTATGCTACACTTAGTGTTCATAGTAGACCCCAGGACGCCCTCCACGAGGATTGCGTGTATAGTCTATTCGCGGTTTTTCACACGTTTTTAATTTGACCTTTGAAAAATTACCCCATGTATGACGTTTTTGGTTATTTCCTAAATATGCCATGTACCACAAACGTTTTGTACATGTGTTAACATAAAAGAACATTATTGTTGGTTGAATTGTATATTTACACATATTTTACCTATGAATTATAATATTACTATCATGATTAATATGAATGAAACAGTGAGAAAATGGGTGTGTTGGTAATGTCTAGTAAGAAATAGTTCTTACGCGGAATATTATTACAGTTAGTGCGCACGAATGCTGTGCGTTATCCTTTTGGTGTAGTTTTCTAGACTAGTAAGCTTTGTTTGCACGAGGCGGAGGAATATACTGGAAGTAGAACTAGATCAGGACTTCAGAAAAGTGGGAGGTAACCGAGAATGGACTGTAAGGTGTGGTCCAAGCTGGATGCGGTTCTTTGGTATTCTACGGATGTTTTTAATTACGTTGAATTTTTTTTTTGTTGAGGTAACAGAAAATTTTAACCATAATCTACATTGAGCTGCAAGACAGCAAAGTTCTGTCTTTTACTCACTATCTTACCGGGGAACATAACATTCATATTCTTGAATCCAAGATGAAAATTCCAGCGATAACAGGACTGCAGAATGGCATGATGAACATTCTAGAGTATTCGCGCAAATGGAAAGGCCCGCAAAATAGCCAGATTAAAACCCTCTGGAAAATCTACACTAAAAGGACCAACGAGTAAAAGCCACGAATTATGGAAAATTCTTGATGCTAGTTTTGACTGAACATTATGCCGCCTACATCAGGACATCTGTCCTGTTGATGCTCAATTTAAATGCAGCTGTTGTTCGTGCTCATTGTGGTTATCCCACCAACAATGCATGTTCCCATCACAGGCGAGCTTACATTTGTATGTATTCCCGCGGATGTGTGCCAGCTCGGATACTGACGTAATAAAGTGAACGACATTTTCACAACACACAATTTCATGGTTATGTGCTGCTGACAAATTGGCAAAATTAGTGGGAGAGTCGTCAAGAGTAACCACAAACTGAGTTTTAAAAGGCGATTATTTTCCAGAACTGTGATTCTTAACAAACGTATGTCGAATAGCATCTTCATTTATTTATACTGGAATGGAACGTAAGACGTAAATAAAAAGTAAGCTGAATTAGAACGATAAATTAATGGACACTAACTAACCCAAGTCATCATGTAAGGGGAAAAAACATACAGGGATTAATAGAAATAACAGTTGAATGGAAGACTGATATAAAGTCGATTAGAGAAAAACAAGCTGCAGCAAGAGCAGGTATTATGATAGTACACTGTAGCCCCCATATGCATGGATAACCTAAATAAAATAATGAAGTTGTGAATATAACTGATACTGATTTAACTGCAATATTTAAGGGCGTTGGCCAAGGGAACGTTTGTTGTTTTATATTTGTACCGTATACTGTTCAACTTTTAGACATTTTCAGTGACTACCTTTTCCTGCAGATACTTTTTTTTTAGATTGCATGGTTTCTGGAAAATGACACGTCAAAGTAAAATTTTTTACAGTTATCGTAATGCAATGTACAAATCAAATAAACAAAACATTTGCACAAGATTTAAAAAGGGCGACTGATAGATATTATCTGAATTCATTTTAAGATGTATTAAGCAAACATTATTTTTAAAACAATTATTGGCAGCGACAAATAAAAAAATAAATAATTTCCTTATTTTCAGTTATTATTCGATACCTATTGCAAAATCATTTCCTTGCACAATTTTATAGACGCCTTGAAATAGCTCTTGGCATCTTCTTTCAATGTGAATTATCTCTTACCGCACGTAAGATAGTTTTCATTATTTGTACAACTTTAAAACAGTAACATTGTGGTTTTGACATGTATTTATGCAAACCCTATGCAATAAATTTTTGTTTTCTTGCTAGGAAGCTAGGAAAGAGTAATCACTGTTAATGTCTAAAAAGTTGAACAGTGTGTGATAGAAATATAAAATAACACACACTTTCGTGGCCATTGCCCTTAAAGTACTTGTACGACCCATGAAGAAACAAGAGGCACGGAACTAAGAATTACACAAAATTAATACCAGTACATGTGTATTACGGGATTTCAATACTGGAGTCTGAAAGGGATGAAGGTATGAAAGCATAGGCTTTAGGCAAAAACTTTATAAAAGCTGTGTTTTACGCACTGAAAATTAACGGATATATTATTGCCACGCCAAAAAAAAAAGTATGAAGTGCGCCGCAACTAAGCTACTAAGGAAAACAATGGCTTTGAAAATACCCCATACTAAAGGACGAAAATTGACATATATGTAAAAATCGTAAAAACTTAACACTTTAACTAGACCTACATAAAATTTAGAAGACCAAAAACAAATTAGAAAATAAGAGTTCGTTTCGCCACTTCTCATAATAATTTCCGCGTAGTATAACTTTTGGCGCGGAGTAGCTACGACGCTCGTAAGTTTTAATCAACAGCTCTCGTCGAGATCAATCGGTTGAGTGTATAAAACATTTGTGTGACGTAGTTTTGGTGAAATTGTATGAGTTTATAGTAAAAAAAATTTAAAACTTAACACAATGTCGGCCTATACTCGTCAAAAAGTCAAGTCGAAATACAAAAATCGTATACGGTTGGAAAGAGCATCTCAAGAGCAATCCAGTGATACCCATGAAACCCCATATGATCGAGTGAAGCGGTGCCGGGAACGTAAAAACGTAGACGTATTCACGTAAAACAAACGGCCTTGTCCCAGACACAACCACATCCCATGTTTTATTTTTTGCAAATATTCCAAAGAAAATTTACGATCGGGCATTAAAAATCAAAGCTTGACATGGTCTAGAGGACTACTTAACATGATTTTTTTCAGTTACATTCGTATTTTCCCGTGCGGGACAGAATTTATTAAATAATATAGGAACCTGTGTAGTTTGATATGGAAACAAGTAACGGCAGAAAAAGAAGTTGGATTTATAAATAACTTTCTAGATGTTCCCTGTGCCTTGACACGCTTAGTTTTTAAATACTGAATCTGGGAATTAAGTAATGGAGGAATATGCACCTTAATCAAAGGTCGCAACAAAGTGCAAATGTACTTACATTCACGGCAGTCACAATAATACAACCCTAGTTCTGCTTGTATTACGCTGTAACGTACTTCCACATATGGCTCAGTGTGATACACCTTCGTCTCAGCTATATGCACTAGTTTCGCTGTGTACAGAATGGTGCAGCTTAACTTACAGCACATTACAGCACACCTAACTAAAGTACACAATACTGCTGTTTTTTACAGGTGTATAAATGTTTTCATTTTCAGTTAGATGATGGAAGGTTGGCCAATGGTATGTGGTGCCATGCGCGGTTCCAAAGCTGCTCGAGTGGGTTGAAGTCTGGGGAACCAGGCGGCTAGAGAGGTACGTCAAGGTTTAGATTGTGCTCCTTCAACCACTCCCAGACACTTCTGGCCGTGACACATTTCACTGTTCAGCTGAAAGATCCCATCCGCTCCAGGAACATCATCGACATGTATGCGAGTAAATTTCCTCCAAGAAAAAGTAGGTAACAAAATCGGCTGAGTGTCTTCCATTGGTATAAGTGTGGGACCCAACAATGCCAAGAAGACATTCGTCAGACCATGATGTTAGGACCACCAGCTTGCGTTCTTCCAACAGTAGTTGCAGTATATTTGTTCCCCGAGATTTATCGCCTGACAAACCAACATCCGTCCATTCTACGTATCATAAAATATGAACATATCCCATTCTAGTACTATTTTGTATATTGAAGCCGTTTCCGGCGATGGAACGTCGGCAACATGGCTGCAGTGAGCAGCCGTCTGCTTCGGAGTGCCATAGGCTACAGGGCTCACTGTATTATCGTTTTAGACAGGTGTGATGGTCTCCCAGTTCGTCTGGATGGTGAATTGCTAAACTTTAGCGTGCCTGTGGACCCCCTCACACCTTCGCAGCCGACGTTTACCTCTCACATCATTGGCACGAAAGCCGAAGACTATCGCGTATTCAATGTCTGCTAAATACTCCGTTTTATCCATGACAGCGCTGACACTCGTGTTTTCAGAGTGCCTACATATAATTTTATACACCCACAAAGCACGGTCACGACACGTGACTTAATTATATTGGCTACGCCCTGCTAACGTCAACTGGGGCGAGTGGTTATAATAATAACGTGACTCGACCGTGTATAATGGAACTACTAATGTAAGCACGTTTACCTGCAACCACTTAAGCTTGCGTCATAATGACATTTACCTATTATGTATACTTAAATACATACTGAATAATTACACAACTTACCTACTCTTGCACATATACGCGGTTTATACATATAAATATTGTTGCATGTCGCTGGCCCGTGTTTCCTTCGCGTGGGAAGGCGCCGAGAGCTGGAGGTCACGTTTGTAACGTTAAACAAAGCGAGCGGCCTATCATAAAGGACGGCACCTCACACCCCGATAAACTTATCGCAGCTCCTGAGTAGCTCATATTTCTCCATATATCGCGCAGGAATGTCGTCGTATCATTACCTTTCACAGAACAACTTGAATTTCCGAGAACGTTCTAGACGGCACCTACGTCAAGCATAAATACCACACGCGGGTCTCTGAGGAGTGTGTGGTTAAGTGCCGAGAGTTGGCGCCTCGTGCGACCTTAAGCGACAGTTGGGGGATTCCGGAGCGACGAGGGACAGCAGCGATCTGCGAGAGTACGTCGGCGAGCTTGTGTGCAGTGAAGAGTGGAACTGATCTGAGGGACTGTGGACTGGATGAGTGAGTGAAAAGACATTCGAGACGATTGAAATAGAAAGTTTTAACTAAACGTGTGAAAATAATTGGAGCAGTTTAAGGGACATTAGCAAGAGTAAAGACTCTGATAAAGACTTTAATTAAAATGGAGATAGTAATTAAATATTGCGCTCAATAACAATAGTAAGAGTTAATAGGACGCTCAGACCGGCAAATAACAGATGTTTTGACTGTTTGTAGCATTGAGAATAAATATAATTATTGAATTTAGTTCTTATATTTTTATTAAGACCTCCATCCCTCACAAACACGGACCAGAATTTTTGTTAAACATTGTTTCAATCTGATTTTCCGTGAATCCATNTAGAATAAATATAATTATTGAATTTAGTTCTTATATTTTTATAAGACCTCCATCCCTCACAAACACGGACCAGAATTTTTGTTAAACATTGTTTCAATCTGATTTTCCGTGAATCCATTATCCAATGACTTTAGGCGCTATGAAAAACAACGTTCGGAATAGAGTAGAAGATAAGTAAAGGCCTATCACCACACTTTCATGTACGCACCCGCGTTGGCGTGGTCCTCCACCGCTAACCGGGAATGTGCGAGTCACTGCAAACCTACCCACTACTGATCAGTCGCCCCCAACATGCCAGCCATTCATTCTCTCAAAGTGTAAGTTTCATTGGTTTCGGGAACGAAGCGGCTGTTGAATCAAGTAAAGTACGAGCCAAAATATGACTTGATTGCAACACTTCAAACTGGAGATGTTGATATCGGGAAAAAATATCTATATATTTTTTTATTTGTTATTTATAAAATTATTGTTCTACGAAACGATGTAACTTATCGAAAGAAAAATTTAGATTTTTTCCGGTACATAGGAATGTAATATTTTGTGTATTAAAGGACTTGACAAATGTAAAATTGCATGGAATATCACATAATGAAGACAAGAGGCACTACAGAAAGATGTGGCGTCTGTTTTTGTTGCATGTTGCCAAAGTAAATATGGTAATTTTTAAATTCAATTTATATATTCAAAACAAAATCTTATTTAAAAATTTTTTTCAAAATAATGGTTTTCTATACCTGGGAAAATATATTGATTTCGATAAAATATCGTTGGAATATATAGGCANTATGTGGCGTCTGTTTTTGTTGCATGTTGCCAAAGTAAATATGGTAATTTTTAAATTCAATTTATATATTCAAAACAAAGATCTTATTTAAAATTTTTTTTTCAAAATAATGGTTTTCTATACCTGGGAAAATATATTGATTTCGATAAAATATCGTTGGAATATATAGGCNTTTTTTTCAAAATAATGGTTTTCTATACCTGGGAAAATATATTGATTTCGATAAAATATCGTTGGAATATATAGGCAATTCATATCGATATATCGTTGATATAGTACCGTCATTTCGATATATCGATATTTTCCCCAACATCCCTACTTCAAACCATAATTAAACTCCGAACTGAAAGAGTTAAAATGCTGACGCATGACGTGAGAGAGTCTCAAGGCACAGCCAGTGCAGTTTCATCGTCACGGCAGAAGAGACATGAGACAAGGCGGTAGCAGGATAGAACTCGCGGGGGGAGGGGNTCGCGCAATACCGTCCTCTGTGTAGGTCGACGAAGGTGATAGGGGGGAGGGGGGTTCACCCAGCCAGCTCTCAGGTCGCTGCCAAGGCGAAAGCAGTGAGTGGCGGCGTCCGCGCCATCATTTCCGGGGATGTGTCTCGCAGCATCCCGCTGGCGCCGTGGCGCATCATCGAGCTCGCATACCGTCACCCTTGATTAACCCATCACCAGCGACTCTCTCGTGCACCGGAGCGTGAGATCAAGCGCCTTGTGCTATGCGAACAAACGATGGGCAATCGCGGCTAATGATAACAGCAACCGCCGGGGAGTTGTAAAGACAACAGCTTAAAACGGCACGCGGAACTGTTTTCTGAAGGAGAAATACACACACGTATTCGATATAGTTTTTAAAACCAATTCTCCAAAAAAATAAAGCAGCTTTATAAAATATGTCTTACACTGTCACATTATTTCCACAATAGAGCCTACCTACGCCACAGAGAAAAATCCAAATTTCGTAGTTCAATATTTCTTTTGAAGGCGCGGGCGGCATTCCCAATCGTTAAAATATAAAAATGTGCATTACGATTAGCTACTTAACAAGAATTGTTACGCACGCCTGATTTAGGCGATTTTCGACCTGAATTAAAAGCATTTTTTGAACGAGGAGGATCTAGTCTATCCGCGGTTTCTTCACACTTTTTGAATCATACAAAGTTTTGAAAAATCACCCCTTGTATTACGTGTTTGGTTGTTTTCTAAATGTGCCATCTAGCACAGGAGTTTTATACGTGGGTTCATAAAAGTACCTTATTTTTGGTTGAATTGCAATGCTATGTATATTTTATCTATAAATAATATAATATTTAATTTATAATTAATGTGAATAAATAAATAGTTACTGTGCAAAATATTATTTCAATGAGCGTGCACGAATGCGGTGCGTTGTCACTCTGGTGTAATTTTCTAGACGTGGTTAAGCTTTAGTTGCAGGAGACGGAAGAATATCCTGAAAATAGAACTTTAGCAGGATTTCAGAAAAGTGTGAAGCAACCGTGAATGGACTATACAAGTACTAGTCCCATGGGAGACCAGGTTATGCACGTATAAGACGTATACTCCATTTCATATAATATTTTACTCAATTTCGACCGTTATACAAATGTAGTGCGGCCACAATGTATCCTTCCGCCACAGCTGTTCTGTCTATGAAGAAAACAATGTGCGCAAACAAATGCTGTGATCAATTTACGTTACCATTTCAAGTCACTTTATTTTAGTTATTGCCAAGTTGAGGCTCTGTTTTTTTTATTGCTGGTGGATGGGGTGGGCGAGACTTGGTGTAACATATTTCACGAGACGGCATTGTTTTGCGCCTCTTCTTACGAGACAATACATTTTGTATTACATATTGTTTAAATGGACCAGTGGAGATTTTTTTGTACGGAAGTAACATTCAAATTATTATAACCTGCAAAGTTTTAACCTAGCCGAAAGAAGAAAACGCGACCAACATGTCGTTCGTACCGATGCGAATAATAAACACATTCCATACGTGCGTACAAATTTTAACTAATTTAACCTTACACGCGTTGGATTTTCCATCAAATAAGTTATTTTTACACTAAAAAACAAAGTCGAAACGGTGTTTTTCTATACCACGTACATTTTAAACATCATAACTGTTTCGAAATACATTTTTTACACCACACACTGACTTATGATTCGTAATTTCTATTTGCAACTCCTGAAGACATTATGGCCGTGTTCGAATTCAGCAGCTAAGGGCCGTTACCTGGCATCGTGCCCTTGAAAAAAGGCATCCCGGATGTGAGGTCACACTGTCACTGTCCCAATTCACAGCAAGAGCACATCCTGCATCCTAGAATGTCCCCTTCAGCCAAGGATACCAGCAACTTGCCATTCTCGAGCCCTGCATAGTTTTCCGATGCGCAACTGTTTGAAATATCAAATAATATTTTTTTTGTGGTTTGTTTTGGGTTTACAACTCTGCACGGCCGCGGGAAACACTTGCGAACGTCATAAGACAAATGAGACTCGCATAAAGCGAAATTCGACAGAGAAAACTAGAGGAGGAAATGAACACAGGCGTCCGAATTCACGAACGAATATTTCTCGTGAAGGGCACAAGGGCTCATGAAACGGGAAGAGATCAAGAGTAAGTGATCAAGGACACATTGCACTGAAATCGAACACAGCCTATGTTCTATGGCAATCCTTGGATATGTTTGTCTGCAACTGATAAGAAATAATTTGCTGAATCATTCAGTAAATAAGACACTTCACCGGTTATAACTTTCAATTCTGCGTACTACTTTTTTCCATAATCTACACAGATATCGCCAACATAAACATCTCGCAACAACGCATCAGCTGATACAATACTTTGTGAAAGAGAGCATTTACTGTTTACATAGTGTGTAGGTTGGTCACATTATCTGCCAAAATGTAGTCTACTTATATGAAATGCAGTATAACTTCCCGGGTTACTAAACAGCACATTTTTGAAAGCTTTACGTTCTTTTTTATAGTGAAGAAGTTCTGGAATGAATATAACGTAACGGTTTCAACACACAGTAGAGAAATTGCTGTGCAATCTACATGATGGTGTAAATAAAACAGCTATCGTCTGTATCGAGCATACAGTTAGAGTCCGCTGGAAAGTAATATCCCAGAAGAAATTATGCCGGAGAAATATTTTAACGAGATTATGGTTTATGAACCCATCAAGAACACATACTTATTTTGACGAGTATTACAATTTGCATAATTTCATAATATTTGCTGTCTTAAATTAAACAACCGGCAATGACAAGCCCAAATTGATGTTTTGAAGGATACATGTTCATCTGCAATTTGCAAAGTATTTAATTATTTCCGCTGTGGTTATTTTATAGAACAAGCCGACATCTGCGATGGGATCACCGATACGAGCTACAAAAAGCCACTATCAGAACTGCGTGGTTGCCGTCATTAATGCAGTCTGGTTGGTGTGGGGAACCATTCGACGCGCACACAATAGTGCTCGTTATAAATGGAGCCTGCCGCCCGTGTTCGTGCTTGCAAAGTCACCGCTATTCAGGCGACACCTGCGTAACATATGTTATGGCAATTAGAAGCAGTACATTTTTTTACACAAGCACAAGGGGCAGGCAGACTAAGGTTGCAAGATCAGAGATCCCACCTAAGCCCTTACCAGAAGCCCTTAGACCCGCTTGCAAAAAATATAAAGGCGATAATTAACATGAAAGAGTCCGCAGGAATGACGTTAAGAGTAATGGGATAACCTATACTGCAAAGACGGAAAGAAAAGTTATGAGTAAGAAATGTTAAACATGGTAAAATTTAAACTAAATTAACATCTCATTTCTATAAAAGTCTTTCATAAAGTGAAATACGCAATTAGATTTAAATCCGAAAATTTTCTCATGGGTATTCCATACCCTCAGACATCCCATCTGCCTCTTCACACTAAGAAAAAAAGTCTGGTTCCACCACTGTTTTCAACACAGGCCCCTCTAACCCTCCAGTTCGCCCTTACACAAGCAACGTGTTAACGAATCAGTCATCTGGAATACGTGGAGATGCGAACACTACAAACCCTTGTCAACGAAAGAGAAACCGGAAAGGCAAATGAACTACCAAGAAAATGATTAGTTAACGCAATACATTAATTGTAATATTATCACACACTGTTGATAATTTACGAAACACCGGTGCTAAGGGAGTGGAGAGATTTGGACGGCTCTTAACATCAAGGTCTTAAGAGCCAGATGCAAGGGCGGGGTAAAAGGGAGATCTCCGAGAAAACCCGCCTGCTAGTGGCATCGTCCGGCACGATTCCAACGTGCGAAAATCAGAGAGTAACCCGCCGGGAATCGAACCGGGTTCGCTTTGGTGGGAGGCGAGTAGAATGACCAATACACCACCGCGACAGCGGTGGTAGGGGAGGTTTGAAGTTGTGAGAAAAACGCTGTCTGCAATGTTTATTTGAAACAGGGTGTAGTTATTTCCAAAAAAGTTTCGATGTAGTTTAAGACCTAGCTTTCATCCAGAAGACGTTATCAAACTATGTTAAGCGTTGTTCCTAAACTTAACGTCTATAATTTTTTCTACGAGAGTAACAAATTAAGCATAAAACGTAATACTCACAAAATTTATTAGGTCGGCATTGCAAATAAGCAAGTTCTTAAGAAGGCATACCAGGTCATGACAGAAATTTTCGTTTTATTGTAATATACTTTTCCAAGAGTAGATCCTCCAAGTACAATGCGTTTCTTCTTACTGCAAAAAGAGTAGTTAGTGGACATTTCGTGGAACAATTATTGTTAGCTGTTTACTAACTACTAACTGTTGAACCGTAAATCATTTTTGCGCACATTTTTATGCACGTCATTCAATGTGTCGCAATAACTTCTTGGTAAGGCAATAAAAATACGTAACGTAAAAAAAAATTAAATGCTGGTGGCATTTTTTTTCTCTGCCTGGTACACATTAACAAATACCCTTTCTATCCAGATCAAAGGAAAAATTACATCCACTGTACTAAGATATTGTTTAAAAGCCTTGTCCTAAACTTAAGCGTGCATAAACCATTTTCAAAATTAGCAGCGAAAATTGGTGGTATATGCATATAAGCGAAACACTTTCAATCTAGGGCACTAGAAGGCAGCCAATAAACACTACATTACTTTCTATCTCGGCTAAGAAGATCACACTTTGACAGCTCAAAGAAAGTAGCATCAGTTTTGTTTGGCCGATGTATCCCTCCATCTCATGCAGCTGATCTGACACGTGGAAACCACGCTGTTTGTTTAAGCCAGCTTTTGACATTACCACAGAAAGATTGGTGCTCTCAGCCAGTAACTGAAAGGTTACATGTATAGCCTACACGTGCTTAAAATAGTATGGCATTCTGACACACTTGAAACTGCTACACCCAAACTGTGATTTCCCACGAAAAAAAAAACATGGCGTCGCTCTCGCACCCGAGTATTGATCACAAGGCGAGGCGGGCCGGAACGCTGTATTCACATTTAAAGTAAGTACAAGTTGAAACTGTTTGAAGTAAAAAGTAGCAACGCCCCGAAGAGAAAAAGAATTGCTTCAGTATACCAAACATATTTGTTTGCGTGGCGTTTGTTTCAGCTAAACGATATTTTGGTGATACAACCAAACCTCAGTTCCTCCAAATGAATGAAATTTGTTCACAAAGCCAAATAATCTATTTAAAACAAATTTGTTTGCGCCAAACAAATATTTCGTTGTTCCAATATGTTAAACAAAAATTTAGTATAAGCAAACACATAGTTACAATTTATCAAAAAATAATATGTTTAGTTACGTGCGATATAGTTTGAAGAAATAATTCATTTGCAGCCACAAAATATTTTGTTGGAGACACTAATCCATTTGGTTGATTTTCGACTTCTTTGTTGGCTGCTCGCTTTCCAAGCAATCGTCCATTTTTAAGTAAGAAGTCCGCGCACGGGGTTGTCTTGAGAATGACTAACGAAATAACCCAGAAACATTTTGGAAGATCGGAATTTCACTGACCTTATAGAGGTATTTGCAGGTAATTTCAAATAATTGTTATTCAATCGCCGGGTTTGTAATTAAGTGTTGTGACAATAATTTAAAACCTGATTATGTTACTGAAAATGCAGTAGGGCCTAATGTTTTCCACTTTTGACGGGAAACCTCAATTTGTTTACTTACTCTGTGCAGTGTTTTTCAGCAAACGCTGCCAACATGATTAACCTACATACATAAGTACGTTACGAACCAGCTGATGGCAGGCACTATGTTCCATTTGTTGTGACACTATTACAAAGTTGGTGGCTCTGCTTTTCCATCGAACTGTCAAAATCGGGCCTTCGTAGCCGAGTATAAACTTCTACAAAGTCCGCGCAACAATAACTTATACTGTTTACATTTACTTCGAAATTCATGTTCAATTAAAAATAAAACATTAACAAAAATAAACTCAAAATGAAGAGTATGGTGAATAATGAAACTAAATAGGTTTTTATAAAATTGGAACAAGCACTGGATTCTAAAGAATGAGAATTTTTTTATTCAAATTAAATTGAAAGACTAGTTTGTTTCCGTTGGGTTTCTGTGCATACGTCTCAGACTACGTCGACGCAAACCGTGACAAAAATTGTCGCTACGACATCTGAAAGGCGCCACCCACTATCAAAGTTTGTGGCCGAGAGATGAGATAAGCGCAACAGAGAACTCAGCGCGTGTCCCCTTGCACACGCGCTCAAACGGAATGCAGTCGTTAGACATGTTTCAAATGAGATTCTGAGAAATACCAATCGTGGATAAAATCCTGCATGCACGTGGTGCAAACATACTGTGGCTTGCTGAACGGATTTAACACAGCACAGAGTAGTTATTGTGCATGAAATCAACGTGTTTCGCAAAATATAATTAAATTATGCAAAACCAACACAAGTTTCCGACTGAGATCTATGCTACTCAAGCGACTCAAAAGCCTTACAAATAGCGGAAGCCAACCCGATTAAAGACGAACAAATATTTTCAGAAATAATCTTGTGAAATAAAATTAAATGGATGACAACAGCGGCCAGTGCCGATTATTAGCAAGAGGTTTTTTTCGCACACAACACTTAAATTCATCTTGTTGCATACGTCAGCTGCAGCAGCTGACAACTCTGTGAAGGAAAGGCTACGTTAGCAAAGCAATTATCATGAAAGGTAAAAGCGCAACCTCGTGCCAAATTAGAGTTCTAGTGTTAAGGATAACACGGTCGCTCATGATCCACTCAGGAACGAGCCCTCAGATCTGAGTTTAGAAACGGTAGGCGAACTGAGTGCGTTTTCTGTTGTTATCAAGAGTAGAATAGTGGTTAACATCACGCGTACTCAGATGGATTACAAACGAATTTTGGTGTAGAATACGTATTTATTGCTTGCTTTTCTTGAAAAAGAAAGTTTATGCCCGTCATGTAAGCCCTTCCCCCCCCCTTTTTTTTGCTGTGGGTTAATCTAACTGATTATGGCTAGATAGTTTAACGAAATTTCGTGCTTCTTTGATTAAAATTAAATGCTTGAGTTCAGTTTTAAAACATAGCAATTAGGTTAGGCTTCTTATAATATGTTGCCTCTGAAAAGTAAACTAAGTGTACATTAAACTTTTGTACTAAAAAAAATCCGTTTCAAAAAGACAACTTAGCACACGCCATCAAAGTATTTTTATAAAAAAATTATTTGCTAATAATATTTACCCCCCCCCCCCTTTTATTTTCCTCGCTCGCTTTCAACAAAATATAGTCATTTGGATGACATGGGAAAAATGAAATTTACGGAAAATATTTACCTAGATACATCTTCGCAATAAAAACAATTTTACCTCATAAAAATATTTCTAAAATTTATTAAAATCAACGTCGCCAATTCAGTGCTGAAACATTTTCTCTGAATTCGTCAAACGTTTTAACATAAAGAAATGGATACGATGCTTCTAATTGCAACAGTTGAGAAAAAAAAAAGACGCCCTTGACGACAAATTCATTAAAACATAATGCCAATGAATTACTCAGTACGTTTACACAGTACGTATTAACTATATTATATTACATATTATTGCATACTGTACCAATATTGGCACACTGCAAACAACGGACTTCATAAAACAACTTAATTCAAAGTCAGCTTTCATTCTATAGAATTTTTCCAATTTTCCAAAACCCAAACTAACCAAAGCCGAATTTTTTTACAGCTTATACCTAAAACATATCGACTTGAAACAAACGAATTTACATACGTTGCTGCAAAAATTAAGTTTGAGTCCTATTTAGGAAATTATGTATCAGTAGCTTCAACTGAATCAACGTAATATGAAATGGCTACCGTAGCTACCAGAGGCGTATTAGAAAGGCTGATAACTTCCAGCACATTATACCTTCACATTTTTGTTGGGGGAAACGCTGAAAGTGGCGTTTACATCCTTCAGTAAACACGCGCACGCTATTCGGGGTTTACACTCGTTCCAATTGACAGGGAACTTTAGGTAACTTGCAGGAGTGGAGAGTGGAGCGGAGTAGAGAGAATTGGGCGACTAGTTACAATTAGATCCTGAGAGCCGACGAGGGTGAAGCGAGGTGAGTATGGAGCAGCACCGGAATGCATGGGTAGGGGGAAACCGGAGATCCCTGAGAAAACCCGCCGTCCTGCGAATTGCAGGACACGCAAATCCCACCAGCATCAATACAAACCTGTCGCGACGATGAACGACCACACGCAACTTGCCAGGCTCCAGGTCTAACTTGGTAGGTATCCCAAGAATCTGCGCTTTCCGTATGGTTAATACACTGAACTGCCCGGTAATGTACGAATAACCTGTCATTTAGGCTGCTTTGAACAACCTTTAAATTAGCGTACTCTAATAGAGATTCACATATTAAAAAAAATACAGGAAACTATTGATTTGTAACTCATGAAAGGACAAAAACAGCCAACAGTCATTACATTTTTTTTTATTATAACACAACCCGAATCAATCGTAGCATGAAACATTAATTTAACAAAGATATCTATTTTCGCTTACAATTACCAGTGTCCAAACTTTCCTCCGTATTTTTCAGATGAATGTAACACACACAATGGGAGTCTTAACAGTCTTAATTGAAGAGCAATCTCACTGTGTATGAAAGTCGGTTCTCGTCAGTCTACAAACAAATCATTTTAGAAGATGAACTGCCTTTCAGCGATATTGTTTGTCCCCGAAATACTAAAAAATACACCATTTTGCTTTAATTAAAAAAAAACATTTTCCAGAACAGTTTCCACAAATCTTTGGTGGACGCACACTTTCTTACGGGCGTTTTTCAGCACTTTTCGTCCAGCCACAAACTATACCAACGCTACACTACATAACAACGGTAACATCTGCACGTATTGAACCAAGTATCGAACCTGCGACCATGAATCTGTAACGAAGGAAATTGAGTGTCTCGATATTCGACGTAATGTTGCTCAATCAAGAGTTTTCCGTCTAGGCATTCTGCGACCAGCCTCTGAATACAAACAAATCGTAAAGAAATTTCAAAAATTAAACATGCAACATGTTGAAAACTTCTCTAATAATTATTTTCACGCGGTAGTTTTGGCGTTCCTGACAAAGTACTTCAGCACAACATGACAGGACGACCATGTTTAAGGGGCCAATGTGAACCCGAAATCTGATTGTAGTCGTGCGTCGGTGGTAAAAGCAGTTGAGAAATAATCACAAAAAGAAATTGACTGCCTGTCGAAACAGTACGCATGAGACATGTCATTTTTTCCTACCGTGCATCGAAGTATAGGCTATTCACAGTAAAGTGATCACCTTGCAAGGCCCTCTCAACAGGAATTAACCACTAATAAATATATTTTATTGCAGCGCCAGACGTTAACTTTTGAGAGTGGTAAAATGTATACACCGCGTTTATTAATCATAAAGCAATGTTTACGTTTATACTAAAAAGTGGCGGAATTATAAAAATTGGCTGAAAGGAAAAACTTAGCAGGTTTATATAAAGTGCTCACTTTACCGCGAATAGCTTATACTTGTAAGAGCATTACAATAAATTTGCGCCGCAAATTCATTATGCAAAGTTGTAACTATCCGAATACGACTGCCAAAAGCTGCAAGTGACCGACGTTGCGAGTTCAAGAGTCGCTGGGCGCAGACAATAAGAGTAGAAGAGGCTCTACCATTCTACACGGGACTCAACTCTCACAACAACTGCCTAACAAATGCGTCTCTGCTAAGAAGTCACTAATTCAAACATCAATGACACTCAACTGGGTTTGCAGGGTTGAAATGACAGAGCGCAGTTCGTGAAGTCATGAAGTAAGAAGGTACCGCACGAAAATCTACACCACGCTAGGGAAAAAAAATATTATAGTAGTATTACTAGTCTCTGTTGCACTAGAAACGACGGTAGACATCAGCAAGTTTTACTTAAGGCACAAACAATCATGTTTTCACTTGGAAAATGCTTCCTACCCAGCAAAAATGGACGCGCCAGACGTTATATTTTCATGACGCTACTGCTAGTTCAAGTTTAGACTAACGTGAGTACCCTCGCTCATGAAACGAACGTAGCCCATGAGAAGTCAGATTTGCTGTTTTTTAATGTATGACGTCAAAACACAGCAAGGAGATGTTACCTTTTTTTTGGGTGCACAAACAGTCCGCTGGGGAAAACTGGACATCAGCTTGTGAATGCGTAAGATGGTAAGTAATGCCCAACTTATTAGTTTTAATTATCGCATACATTTCCCGTTTGATTACTATAAATATATTACTAAACAGTGGTTAAGTTGCTACTTCATTGTTCTTTTGTAAATGTATTATTTTTAGTTTCTGTTGCGGTCAACTTCATCCCTAACCTTTCCCACATTTGTTTACATTGCGACTATTCTATCACATTAGTGAAGTATAAACAGGTGATTGTCGATTTCATATAAGTGGGGTAAAATTTGACAATGATCAACTTACACAGTTTGGAAACAGCAAATGCTCTCGTTTGCGAAGTATTGTATCAGCTAATGAATTTCTGCGGCACGCATGTAATGTTGGCGATATTGATGATGACTAAAAAACAAAATGTGTAATTTAAAACTTTAACTATACATACAATATTAATGGTTTTAATTATGTTTTTAAAGCGATGTGCATTTTTTTTGCCTTTAAAAACATATTTAGCCATTATGACAGAGTATGCTGACACTTAACGGTCAGTGAAAATTATCCAGCCCAGTGAACGCCATTGTGCATGCGCTCTTTTCCACCACGTTTATGCGAGTGCCTTGCTGGTGTTGTCGGAATATTTTATCGGTAGTTAATAATTTTTGTATTTGCTTTCATTAAACATAGTTTGTTGTATGTACCGTTCTAGTGAGTTTTATTGAGTGAAATGTAATATTGCCGGCACGTGTTTGCCGTTTCATAAAGCGGTTCGTTCCGCCATTTTCCAACTGGCGTTCGCCATGAAGCTACACACACATAATTTACGTTTCGAAGTGTAAGATTGTTGGTTTCAGGAAACGGGCGAAGTGGATTGTGTTCGAAAGGATGCGAATTACAAACAGTAAGTTAGGGTGTTTTGTAAATAACATATTTTTTAACAGTTATATTGTTTGAAAAGCACCCGGCTAAAAAAAGCCGCACTGTCAACTCTCTTGTAATGTAAAAATAATATTTGTTTATTTGGCCTTTATTGTAAATCCGACGAGTGTAAGGTTAACTTCGGTAAAAGTTTGTGCGCTTATTGCTGCATCTGTAAGAAAAGCGACGCATGTATCGAGTATAGTTCTTCCATTGAAGTTAAAAATGTCGAAGTTATAATAATTTGAATATTATTTACATACGAACAAAATTTTTCACTCTTCCATCAAAACAATATGCAATTCAAAACGCACTCTCGCGTAAGATGAACCGCAAAACAATGCCGTCCCACGAAATAAGTTAAACTCGAATCCCCTCCCCTCCCCGAAATAAAATAAACAGAGCCGCAACATGTTTACTCAGCCATAACAAAAATAAAACGGGTTGGCATGCCAACCTACCTCTATAATCTACATTTATTACTAAACGGAAGTTAGCTAACGTCAGTCTTTCAGAGCCTGCCATGACAGGAAGTCAGGAAACACAAGGTAAATACAAGTGTATAGTGGACTCATAACATTTGTTTACAAACGTTGTTTATTTCAATGACACAACAGCTGTGGCGGAAGGATAACATTGTGGCCACGTTACCTTTCTAGAACTGTCAAACTGTACCCCATTACATGAAATGGTCAATACTCTATTCCAGTTAATTTTCTATTAGGTATCCTTGTTGACAGTTCCTTGACCCTGCCAGAAGCACGCTTCTCTGAAAGCCGTGATCAGTATGTAAACAGCGTTCACGGGTGTCGTGCGGGAAGCCAGCCAGCACGTTTCCAGGGGCACTAGGCCAGTGCGCCTGGTTCGCGGCGAGATGCTCCAGGCTTGCACAGCCTGTTCAGTAATTCCTCCTCTATTAGAAGAGTTGAAATGTCCATCTGCTGCATTGTGTACATACTTTTCGCATTATTGCCCCGCAACCTCTTGTAGGGCAGGAACCTTATTGTGTGTTTATCGCTACATTCCACAGAGCCAACTCGACGTAGAATTCTTCCAATCGCGCAGTTGACGAAAAATGTAACAACATGACAAATAAGCGTATTCTGGTGTTTGTTTGTTTGTTCGTTCTTTAGCTTTATCATTACCTCCCCTATCTTCAGAAGCCCCCCCCCTCCACCGTCAAACACAAGTTCAAAGTGGTATAACTGCTATAAACGTGTTCATTCATGTTTTGGAACGCTCTTCTTGCGAGAGAAAGCCGCGTTATTTTAAGATGATATTTTGTCCATAATTGTGGTGATAAGAAGCGCTAACGGGATAGAAAAATTCACCGTTACAATAAACTGTGGTAGCACTGCGTCAGTGTATTTACTGAATGGCAGACCCTAGAGTATATATTAAAACGCATATATAATCGCTTGTAGGTAGATTAAGAAATTAGGTGAAACTTATTTCCAAAGAAAACCATTCCTTAAAGTAACCTCCAAAAGACGTTGAATAATTAAGACGCCCTCATAACAAAATGTGGTTAAAAACATAAAATATATGTGAAACAATGGCAGTATGAAACTGATATCATTGCACCAGTATGTTCACATGTATGCCAGGTGCGTGGATTTGTGTGTGCTGAATGATTAAGACGAAATCTATCGAGTTCAAAACCTCGTGGATACGAGATTTTAACATTTTTGTATATTTATACTATTCATCTGTGGAATTGCATAATTCTATATTAATTCGCTTCCTCTGAAATGGGTTTTGTTGGTTCCCTACTGAAAATAACTGTAGTCTGTACGTATAATTTTACTTGTGTTTGTGCAGTAGGTAGGTTTGACGTCGTAGGAGTTAAATATCGCCATGCATTTATTAGCAACTAGCTGTGCCCGCGACTCCACTCGCGTAGACCACAGAATTATTGTTTAGGTTAAAAAAAAATTGAATTTTACTTAGTGTTAATCTTCTATACTCTTTACATATTATAAAACTCAACGTCTCTGTGAATTAAATGGTAAAAATACTTATTAGTATTTCTCTGTTAGATATATGCTACTGCGGAGTTTTTTTAATGTCTTTTTATTCTACACAATTCTTTACTACATGATATTGTTCCATCTTTAACGGTTTAGACAACGTATTGCAAGAGAGCGCGCTGGCGACAAACTTTTTTCCGACTTGATTCCCTATTATCGTTTACAAATTTTTTGAGATATTTTCTCGCGATAAAAAGTAGCCAATATCACCTTTCAGCCCTCCAACTATTTCTGTGCCAGAAATTACATAGATCTGTTGCTCGGTTGCATTTTTATTCCGTGTCTGTACTTTTTCATTTTCCAATAAGAATTTCCCCGAGGGAATGAGATATTTTCTCGGGATAAAAAGTAGCCTATGTCACTTCCCGGCCGGCCCTCCAACTATCTGTGCAAAAAATCACGTCGATCCGTTGCAACGTGAAAGAAGGACGGAGAAACAAACACACACACTTCCGCATTTATAATATTAGTTAGGATTACAAGAAACTAAAAATAACACATCCCAACACAGAAAAATAATGGGTATAATAACAGTTCATTTTTTTACGACATAATGAGTGCTACAATTTTACTGTAACTGCACGCATATTAATTGTCGACTGCCTGCCGAAAGTGATTGAGTTTGGAAATTAGAAAACTTTTTTGGCCACTTCATATTCACGTGGACAAGGATTCTTTATGATCTGTCTTTAAATAATCAGACACGCTGATGCGCAACAAACGTTACTTTGATGCGTCGCCCATCTAGAACATTGTTTCAACTTTGTTTCGACAGCTACAGACATTAATAACCTAAATTTTACATAAAATTAAAAGCTAGGCTTAAACAGTTGTGATATCGTTGCCAAATACATAAAATATTAATTTTCAAGAGAAGGATCTTCTATAGCCAAAACATTTATTTCGGCATTGAGGATATTTTATGGTTTCGTAGTTTATCAATGATAACTCCATAAAATACAAAATCATCTGAAAAATAACATTCATTGTGTAATTTAGCATAATTATTAAAATTTTAACTTAACTTTACCCTTAGAAATTTTAGCAAGTTAAGTTAATACAAAGTTTGGTTTCAGATGAAGTGCTCGTTGAAGTCACAGGAGTGACATGTTGCAGTTTTTTTATCAGTCACTTGGTTCACCTGCAATAAGGGTTTTAATTATAACTTTTGAATTTATCTCAAATGTTAAAATTGAAATACGGGCAAACCGAAAAACTAATTTTCCAACAAAACTTTCCTTAATGACATTCTAATAACACGAGCGATTAATTTCAGCAGTAACCTGACGTACTAGTCTTTTCCCTCTATTGTCATCAGTGGCGTGTGGTGAAGTGTTGCTAGGTAAGCTGGTGCTTGCTCACTGCTGTGCATTCTCGGTGCACGCAGCAGGAGCCAATAACCACAGTGGAGACCAGGGAAACTGATTGCATTCCGACCACTCACAGGGCGAGCAGCAAGGGGCCCATTACACGCGTCCCGTGGCGTCAGTTGCCGAGCTACGTTTTACTGGTGGAAGTGTAAACAAGCAAGCAACAAAGTAGAGCACAGAGCTAACGCCAGCTTACCTTGCAACAGTTCACCACATGCCACTAATTGTCATACTCATAGCAAAATATTATTTCATATCATAATGGAAAAATGATGTAGCCTGATATGCTACAAATATAGGAAATAATTATCGCCTCTTCAACAACCTTATGGGTCTTCAGCAGCCGCGCAAGCCAAGGCGTCAAAAAATTTGGGACGAGGAGGCAGGATGAGTGATGGTTCACGTCCAAACTAACGCGTGAGAATCGAGTACTGAAGTGATCTTAAGTACAACATTATGAGTACAATGTAATCAGGAGACCCCGACTTATGCGTGACGTGAGCGCTTAGGGTACAAAACATACTAACTTAAACAAGCACAGTTGGTTTTTACTGAACATTCAGCTTTAGGCGATTGCATGAACCACAGGCTCTTCCACTGTCATTCTAGAATGTGTATGATCATACTGTTCTTACCACAATATCTTTCAAGTCCGGGGTTGTAGCTCCATCAGACCTTAGATTTATTATCAGTTACGCCGAATAACTAAACACATATTGGCAACTAAGTTAACGGCAGATAAACTACTTTGTATTAATTTTAACCTTAAGCTAAATTTAATTCACAGCGTAATCACCAGGTCAAACACACAGAGGAAACCAATCAACCCCGCACAAAAATTATGAAAAGCGGCAATAAAACAGAATGGGCTATGCACAGGCGAAGCCACAAATAGTCTCGATGTTCCTAAACATAGTTACTTTTTCTTTATTCACTTGCAAGCCTAATGAGCAGGCATGCGCGCGCACGCTGCAGACTTAATAGTGGCTGAAATCGGCAACTAACGTCGGGGTTTGATCCCGGGGAGGGGATTAATCTCACTCCCATGACACACATATATATTACAACACACATTATCAACCGATATGAATCGATAAGGGTACCTAGTGTTAATTTGGAATAACTATCGGGGTGTTTCACTTGAATGGACTTTACAGCACGGACGGAAAGCGCGTGTTCCAATGCGCCTACGCACTATCCACTGGGCTAAAACTTGCAGTGCGTAAATGAGGGTTACTTTTGATCGCACAAACCCATAAAGCGTTGGAAAATGTCATAAGTAAAATTTATCTCAATGCAATATAGTTAAGCAACCTAACATTACACGGTAAACACAAGCCATATGATTTCAAGGAAGAAGTTCGTCCATGACATTCTATCCTAAGTTTGGACCAAAATGCCTGCACTATGAAAATGAACCTCAAGTAGCGACAACCAGTAACAAATTGTTGATTGAAAAAGTCAGGTCTCAGTTTTTATCGTATAGTCGTGCAGTTCACACCGACCTAGATCTTTTAACAAAGATTTATCACCAGAACGTGAGCTGTAACAAGGGAAATTATAAGTCACTATCGGGTTTGCAGTTAATTTAACACTTGAAATCAATCTCTGGAATATCAAATCCCAACTTTTGAATCAATCTCTGGGAAAAAAAAATTCACGTCGTGACTACGCGTATTTTAACGCCAAGATCTACCAACACCTTCACAGTAAAGTTGGCAGCGAATGATGAGAAAACAGTCCCTAGAGCTACGTCACGTACTTACTAAAACGTAACGTTTTACACACCCTTCACAGAAAAAGTTAAATTTAGTTTACGGAAGGCATTTCACAATGCCATGAAAAGATAAAACAAGGCCACCTTGCACGTAGAAATCTTATGCTAACCTACCAACCCTGCTGTCCTATTATGACAGTCTTTAATCTGCGTGAGTCGCAATTTAAAAGTACACGACTCAGAAATAGCGTCAGCTTTATCACGAACAATCATCAGTAGTACTATCGTTAATTTTATAGTAGACCCAACGGCCGTTACACAGGCACGTTGCTGGGGAAAGCAGTTGGAAACTAGTACGCTCGCTCTGGTATTATTTAGTATATATTTGTTATTTGAATCAATGGCTAAAATTACCCGCGTTAAAGATATTACGCGACAATTGAATTTCAAATCTTAATCTATAAATTACATTTAATTTATAATTAATATGAATGAAAACAGAGCGAAAATAGATGCGTTGGCAAGACCTAGTAAGAAATAGTTCTTATGCAAAATATTATTACACTGATTGCGCACCAATGCGGTGCACTGTCCATTTGGTGCAGTTTTCTAGACTCGGTTAAGCTTTGTTTGCACGAGTCGGAGGAATTTTCTAGAAGTAGAACTTTAGCACGACTTCAGGAAAGTTGGAAGCAACTATGAACGAACTATAACGGTACATTATTGGCTTCCCAGAAAAATAAAATTAAATAGTATTTAATATAAAAATATCCCCTTACCCTTTTCAAAACAAAGCTGCACCCTAAACTCGCAGTGCCTTGCTGTTCCCTTGCATGCTTCTCGACTGTCGCTATAAGAACAGCATACTGCATGCGACTAAATCCAAACAAATATAATTAAGGTGCAGCTTTACAATTTACTGCAATCCTCAAATATATTTGTAACTTGACCAGGTTCTTCCTGTAAGACAAAACCGTTAATTAATGGGCAACTATCGCTACGCCGGGCGAACAAGCGAGCGGCAGGTAGAAGAAATGACGTTCCCACACGAGTGATTGGGAATACGTGAAACTGTGATTATGAGCACAACATGCTGGATGCATTAATATCTATATTGGAGAAGGTCAATTTCCAGATTATTTGACAGCTGTTTCTTTTTTAACAGCAATTTCTAGTGTTTCTGCCTTTTGTGCATCACATCAAATAATAGCTGCCGATACGGTTCTCTCATCGAAAGATTTAACCAAAATTATTATAAAATTTTGCACGTCACATAGTTATGTATGATATTTTAAGCACCGGAATAATTAATGCCAAAAACACAGGGAGTAAGATTAAAATGTTACGTATGCTGATAAACAAATAACTTTTCAGAGAAATAAGGTAAGAAGTAGAAGCAGTTTGAAAAAACTAGGAGTGTCCTCTTAAAAATAAATTATAAACAAGATCCACTCCAGTATCGAAGCGCTTGCAAAAATAGCACCACACCCATTACAACACCTTAGGTTTTAAGGGAATTTTTGTAACAGAGTGAGCGAAGTGATTGAAGAGATTTGGACGGATTTGGAGGCATGTAGTCCAACCACTATAACACCACGGTCCCTGTTTGAAACCGACAAGACGAATGAAGACACATAGGAAATGCACTTTTAGGAAACTTTAAACGGGGTGTTTGACGATTGCATATTATAATAGATAATTATTCCAAGCCTCCTAAATTAGGANGGGGGGGGGGGGGTGGTCCAACTGACTGTATGCGACCGTGTTAAAAAAAAGTTTAAAATTTCTTGTTTTTCCTTTAATAATTAAATTATAAAGTGAACAGTTTTACTTTACTGCGTAGCAGGGTTGTGACAGTTTTCTGTTTCATATTCGTATCATCACACATGCCTTTACAGGATGCGATAATGTGGCCTCCTTCGGTGGACGTGGCAAGAAGACTGCATGGGAAGTGTGGGACGTTCACCCCGAGGCCACACAAAGCTTTCTTGCTCTAGCCAAAGGCTCAGTAGAAGAAGCGTTCGATGGACTCCAAAAATTTGTCATAGTGCAGTATGATAGATCCAGCAATGAGGTCTGTGTTGAAGATACAAGACGCACTATGTTTTTCAAGAAAAATAGGCAAATAGAGAACACTCTACCTACTTCAGATGCGCTTCGTTCACACTCTCTTAGAGTTGCATATCAGGGAGGAGTTATATGGGGCAATACACTCAAACCTCGGCAAGGACAAGTAGCCAAGAATTAATTCGTTGCAGCTGCCAAGAGTGTGGTAGCCGCTGCAAGTGCGATCAAGCGGGACTTTCGTGCGCACAGTTGTGTAGTAGCGATGGACTTTGCAAAGATGACGAATAAACCACAAATATCTTTGTGATTACTAATTGATTAGAGAATATTAATAATGGTGTAGATTCCTTAAAATTATTATTACTCTTTCAGTATTAGTTTTTTAATTTATTACTTAATGATTTTGATAGTAATTACGAATATATAATAAAACATGGTGCTTTGTTGTCTTCAGAAAATATATTGTCATTAAATTTCCTATAAAACTTTTTACTTTATATGAAGTTCAGTTTACTGAAGGAAGCGGTTAGTATCAATAGTAAGCATGGATCACTGACAGAGACATCAGCTACCACATGGTACAACACAAACATGTTAACACTACTGTTCTAAAAAGGTTTTTTGCCCATAGCTACTTAACCGTAAGATATACGGGAAAAAATATACAGTACTTTTTTGTTCACAATTAAATTCTAAATATTTTATGTTTCATTTTTTTCTGTACAGTTCACCGTTTGTAAGATATGGTGTCCAAAATACGATAAGGACATGGGTGCACAACTCAACTGGAGTTGTTTCCCACAAATATTGAGGAAACCGCTGGAGATACGAAAATATTTTCTACAGAACTATTTTGTTTATCAGAAAGTTTTTAACATTTTATGTCTGTTGCATTTTTCCTGTACGATGCTTCATTTTAGAGATATTGTCTTTCGTATGTGTACGAGACAACTAATGCAACTGTTAGTAATTTAATATANCCCCCCCCCCCCACATCCACTGCACGCGAAAATCGATTGGCGCTGTTCCGTTAAATGCTACGGAGAGTAAAATGAGCAGCTATGCCTATTGCCAGCTTTTTTTAAATGAAAAAATGCATAGTTTTGATGCTTACCCTCTAGACTATTATGTTTAGGCTATCAAATTACTTCCAATTTGGACCACTCTTTCTGGGTTTTACACTTTCTTTTTCAATCAGTATGATTTTTTTTTACACGAATTGGTAACCAAACCGAAACATTCTTACCTTCAACTTTATAGAACTGTCTTAGTAGAATTTCTTTATTTGCGTTACAGTGGCAACGTTCAAGGTAAACGGGTCCCTCTCAGTAGGCTAATTATAAGTTATTACCGCGAGAGGTCGAGGTGACCTTCAAATAGAAACTTGCGTACTACTTGCAACATGCGGACTCCCATGGAACAAACGCAAAAACAGTTATTTACAAGCACATAACTTAAGCAGCTGCAGTTAGAGGACACAAGGAAAAGGCATTAAGCCTGACGACCGGTTTCGTCGTCTCCTGCAATAGTCTGTATATCTAAATGCAGTTCGTATTTTATTGCATTGACTGGCCATTAAGACCGATGCGTTATCCCACGTACATCTAACAGGTAACTATGTAACATCTAAGTTTAGCCTAAGCTTGGCACCCCATTTTATAATAAAGTGGTGCATCAACAAGGCGGTGGCAAGGGTTTGCCAACGCCTATGGATTTTGAGTTACTTTATCTTAAGAATCCAGGCTAAATATAAAAATGTAATTAATTATGTACAGAAAACAGTTATTTAAATAGGACGCTAAAACTTTGATGTTATAGGAAATAGAAGGACCGATGTATCAGCGAAAGAAAGGTCAATCACAAGTTTTAGGTAAAAAAAAAAGGGGGGGGGGGGAATTGCTGCAATTAACTCCAGTAAGACGCAGTGCAGACTTTTTCGTGAGGCGTAAATATGCAAACAAAATCATCATTCATCGTAATCATCAAAACAATTTTATTTTCAACCAAACCGTCTAAGTAGCCTTAAACATTTTCATGGCCCTCAAATATCAAACTGTACGTTCTAGCGGACATTTCAATGCATATTTCAAATTCAAACATGTGAATATGCTGCGTTATGTTTAGAGCAGCAACCAAATGTATATAAAAAAAAACTGAAAGGCATCTTTCTCATAACACACAGAATTTTTCTCGTCGCCAAATATTTGATAATTCATACAAGAAAAGGACTTTAACATTGTGACTACAACGAAGTCGGCTGTAAAATATTTTCCAAATAACCTCTCATATATTATAGGGTACGTTTGGGCAGTAATACTGTCATTAAAAACGCGAGGTTTCAGTGGTTAAAAGTGGTCCAAAATGACTGCTTAAACAAATTTGGGATGTTCGAAATTAATTGCATGTAGGTAGTGATAGTATGCAGCAAACTAGCTACAGTAACGCACGCTTAAGTTCGGTTTATTAAGTTAAACATATGTGGTGAACCCGCTTAAGAATTTTTCTGTGGAATCCTTTGAAAACAACTGAAACGGGCAATAACGCTTCTGTATTTCGCAATATGCTGCGGTACGCACACGCCCAGAACGATGTTCAAGATGCAATTTCATCACTGCTTTCGAATCGTTCCCATCAAAATATAAAACACATTACTTAATACCCAGGTTGTGCCCACACAATGTTAAGCGCGCTTACAGAAGGCTTGTATACACTGTTGCATAAAAAAAATGATACATTGTAAAAGCAGGATTATTTCCTGTGCATTCGATATGGATATTTACAGAAACAATTTTTTCTGATACTTCATGGTAAGCTACCGCTTGATATACGGCAAAAGTGAATTGAAACCTAGCCACGTATTACGCAGATCGCAAGAGTGTGTGCTAAATATCTATTCCTGAAAGTCAAACCTCAACGTTACTAAATCACTCAGAAACTCTAAAAACATAACGTACAGGCACAACAATTTTTATCGCAATTCTTACATAAAAGGTAAAATTATAGATGGATTTCAACACCACACAATTATAACGTAAAGCAATTAACTGCGAAGTTCTTTTAATCGTTACCAGGGCTCACGATACAATTTTCACGTATATTCGACAAACATTTCAAATTTAAATATGCCAAATGAGTGGCGAAAATGACGATACCGATAGTGCATTTACAACGTACAAGTGGAGAGTGGAAAGGTTTGGGCGAGGTCTTGAGAGCCGATGAGGGTGAAACGAGGTGGACATGGAGCAGTGTAGGAATGCAAAGGCGGCCAAAAACGGGAGATCACCGAAAAACCCCAAATCATACAATAACTATAATTTAAAACTGTTTCGTCAGTGTCAAATATTTTCAGCTATTTTCTGTTTCTTGCGATCTGACGCCAACACGGATCTTGCTGTACAATCCACGTCTCAAGAGCGCCAACCTGTCAATATGCAAGTTATGGGCCATAAAACTTTGGTCCACACAATCGGGAGGCTGAAATTATTTTCTGACAAATGCTTTTAGTCTTATTCCAAAGTCTCTGTAACCAGTGCACACACTTCCCCTATGTTCTTCAATCTAGAGTATGCAAGGCGTGGAAAGCGTCAACAAAGGGGAGAATAAAAAAGGGGAGCATTTAAAAATAAGTAAATTTTGCAATCCAGTCATTATAGAAAGCACAGGGCTAATAGCTAAATAGTAAGTGTACAACTGAAAACATCAGAAATGTTCGGTTATGTCTACTATCCGTACTTAATAGCATTTTACTTGAGTAATTGTGAACATGTAACGAGGAAACCTAACAAATGATGCATTATGGATAAATCAAAAAGGATGCAAGAGTGGAAAGGTCTGAAAATCNTGTAACGAGGAAACCTAACAAATGATGCATTATGGATAAATCAAAAAGGATGCAAGAGTGGAAAGGTCTGAAAATCAGATTTGAGCAGACGACCTCTGTGGCTGCTAATTTTCGTTGCAAGAGGTGCCGAGATCGAATCCCGGATAACGAATGGATGTGACTTTTTGTTGCAAGTTTAGTTTAGTTTGTGAAGTCCACCCCACCCCCACTCACCGTTTACGGTATCAGCCTACCGGTGGCAATAAAAGTATATATCACAGATGCGTATGAGTAAATGATGGGAGATTATTGATCCAGCATGGCGCATGACCTGGATGAGTGTATACTATATGCATTATTTTTTTGNAGTAAATGATGGGAGATTATTGATCCAGCATGGCGCATGACCTGGATGAGTGTATACTATATGCATTATTTTTTTGTTTAACGAGTACCAGAAACGAGAAAGGGAAAGTGTGGTATGAGGGTACGTTGTCACTAGAGACAACAGTCTCAGAGGATGACGACGTGACATATTCCCAACATGCTCTTTCCATTACAATCTGCATGCCGACATTCTCAAAATCATAGTTCATCTAGGTCATATACAATGTTCCACACTGTGGCATAACTGAAGAAGCTGACCAGTTTGCGTGGAAACTGTCTCATCCGCATTCGCAACTCTCGTGAAGTTGCTGGAGACAGACAGTATAACATAGCATGTACCTGGCGATCTATGAGTAAAGTTTGCAGTACAGAATAACAATCAGTTCTCAAATGCATTTACATGCCATTTTAACGTCATTAACACTAAAGAAAAACTTCCGTGTCGACCAAGACTTATTCAAAATCATCCCATCAATAAGCACCTTCATTAACGCCACATTGCCGTGAACCAACCTGCGCATGGAAACAATGTCGTTTACGTACCAATACAATAAGAATTTAAAAGATTTAAATAGGCAGATCTCGAATGTTCGTTGAGAAACACTTGAAACTGTTTAAATAGTAAACTTTGCTGCAGCTTTAAATAATTAAGCACATACCCGCATGATNGTTGAGAAACACTTGAAACTGTTTAAATAGTAAACTTTGCTGCAGCTTTAAATAATTAAGCACATACCCGCATGACCTTGATCCCTAGATCCCTAAAAGCGAGCATTGTTTTAAATTTAAATTTGCAATCGAAAGGCTTTAAAAAAATTAGGCGGATCTCAATTTTTGAAATGTCAAATGCGAATTTTATTTCTATTTAGATGCTACGCTTGAACTTCTTAATGAAAGCGAGGCCTATTTTGAAGTCTGCAAAATAAAGATCATACTGCTCGCATATCTAAAGCGGAAGTGGTTACGTGAAGTATTCAAGTTTTGTCAGTGTCAAATTTTATGAACAAATTCAAAACTGTTTATAGGCCTTTCACAATATGTTACGCTGGAAAGGTAAACCTGCAGAGAACTGAGGTGTCTTACAGTTGAAAAGGCCTAGTTGCGCAACCGGGTGTCTATCGATAACGTCACGAGTGACTCTTGATAACAGTTTACGTGCCTGAAAAAAAAAATAAAAAAATAAAATGAGATTATTTACATGCGATACCAAAGTAGTGTGTTGGTCGACGGAAAGAATAATGAAGGGCAGACGTGACAAGGTCAGAGGTCGCGATGACCGGGAAGAGTTACCGTGGGGAAAGGACAGGAGACCGAAAAGACAATTCAAAGAAGTTTCTGTGCACAGCCCCACCAGCCAGCGAATGTAGGAGTTACATTCAAAGAGTAACAATATTTTGCAGTACGCTGATTGTAACGAAAACTGGGCAGTAACTTAATAGGAGTGAGCGAATGAAGAGATTTGGGCGGCTCTTAACAGTTGTGTCTTGAGAGCTGATGAGGGTGATTCAGGTGAGTATGGAGCAGCGCCGAAATGAAAGGACGGGGGAAACCGGAGACCCCCAAGAAAAACCGCCGACCAGTGGTATCGTCCGGCACAATTCCCACATGCGAAAATCCGGGAGTGGCCCGGGCAGGGATTGAACCCGGTTCACCTCGGTAGGAGGCGAGCAGTCTAACCGCTTAGCCACCACGGCCCAAACTTAATAGGAGTCCAGTTATCAAGCGAAATTCCTAAATATTTGTTTTTGACATGTAAACAACACCAACTAATCTCTTCATAGCAGGTTAGCCTAGGAAGAAAGAAAATGCATGAACTACCAACGGTGGGCTGCGAGGTCAGCTGAATACGATCTTAGATATCTCAAGGAGGAACATTTAAAATTTAAATCACGTAAAAAATACGGTAGACAATGAGCTTGGGCAGGTTATAAATCGGGAACGTGAAAAAGTTATTTTCAGGCAGCGATTGACGGCATAAATTTTCCTTGGCTGAGTTTATGAATGAGCAGAGACTTCCAACGCAGTCATCGTGAGATGTGACACGAGTTTTTTTTTTGCTGCCATTTTCTCGAACATGCAAGTAGTTCATGTGTCAGGCAGTTCCTGCACGTTTTATTTGCTAGTTGTTGATTGTGATACATTCTTAAAATCTTCTAAATGGTGCGGTCCGTTTCTTTTAGCGAAAAACTAAATTGAATTTGACGCAGTCACTGGAGAATGTTCGTTACCTACTCTATAAATTACTTTTAGCCGATATGGCTTGTTTCCATTATAAAATAAAAAAGGCCTGAAAAACAAATTGCACATGTCAGATTTACTTACCAAACACTAGAAGCAATTACGCCCTGCAGTATTTATTTTGATATTTAGCAGCAGGCTTTCTCCATTCACATCTGCAGTTGATAATGTAAACTCTGACTGGTGATACGACTTATAGCTTGCCATCAACCACCACCCTACCGCAATTTTAAGTGCGATCAGGACAAAATATCCTTCAGTCAGTTTTATTGTTCATGCGTACAAAGATATAGGGAAAACCCCCGGAAATAAAATTATCTTTACAAGAAGTGCGTTTCTTTCCCATTTTTTTTATATGTAAAAGTGACCATCAGCGCCGCGGGGCTGTAACTAGTCCGACGCACAGCTTGTTGCCCAACAGGAGGTCGTACATTAACGCTCCACATCAACATAGTGTAGAATCAGATCAAAGAAGTTCCTGTACTTACTACAGTCGTGTTTTAGAATAAGGGACTAATTATACTGTTATGTACAAAAAAAAAAGCTGCAACGTTGCTTTCTTACTCCCCACCTGTGGGTACTAGGGTCCTTAGTTTATGTTCGATGGCACAGACTATAAGGTGCCTTGAAGGTTGAGGGTATATATTTGTTACGAAGTAATGCAGAACCAATTAACCTGTTTATTTGCCCGGGAATTTATTCATACATTCCCGGAACTTTATGCGAACAGTTTCCTCTAGTACACAGTGATCTTTTGTATTCATAGAAGTAAAATGATTATGGCGGAACGGGGCCAAGAGCGTGGGGGCGCGGAGCATCGGAACTGTTAATGCTCTATCATTACGGTCACTCGGCAGCCATCTTGTCCACCATGTTGGATGTCAGTGACAACCTTTGACCTTGACCCGATAACCTTTAAACTTAAAAGTCCCAAAAAACCCTATAAAAAAAACCCCAAAATGTATAGAAGTTTATTTAAAAGATTTACTAAAAAATGTATTTATAAATACAAAACTTTATTAAAATATACAAAAAATTGTTAAAAATATACAAAAAATTATTAAAAACTATTAATTAAAATTATTTTAAAAACTTATATTTCCGAAGGTTATCCCAGCACCATGTCCAGCTACGACAGACCCCCTACAATCAATCACATTGTCTTAACATTCCCCTACCTTCCCCCTTTCCCAATACTCATTCTATTGTATGCAACCATTTTGTAATTTTTTTGATTGTCATTTGTTTATACATTGCTGGAGGCCGCAATCTTGGATTTCATATACTTACTTTTACATCTCCTAGGTGGCGCTAGTGTATTAATCGATAACACTACTATGCGGGTTGCCGATTTAGTCACCAGGAGGCAGCCATATTTGTTTGTTTTGTAACGTAAAGGCGGTGCTATCGGCGCCCTCATAATGCCAAATCAATACACAGGGTCCGAAGTCAGATCCAACAGTCAGCCATCCTAGCCGCCATATTGAATCCAAGTGACCTTGAAGTTGATTTTTGACATTGTCCCTGGAGACCCTTGGCATTAAACCCAAGAAATTCTAAAAATTCTGACAACATTCTAAAAAATTCCTTAAAAATAATTTTAAAATATTTATAAATACAAAAATTTATAAAAACTTTATTTTAAAAATTTATAAAAAAGTTTATTTAGAAAACTTACATTTACGGAGGTTCACTCAGCACCACGTCCAGCAGACCTGACTGACCCTCGTCAATGTTTCTCATTGGTAAATTAGTCTGTTCCCCTCCACTCCCTCCACCAATGTTTCTCAAGGGCCGATTGCTTGTGTTCGCTTCTCCCCCACCCGCATCCAACCTTCTCAAACAGTGTTTTTATTGGTTGATTACTCATACTCTTTCTACCTGCCACCAATATTTCTCATTGTATTGGCATTCCCCTCCCCTACCCAATCACCTTTGCTCACTCTGTCGAATGCACTCCATCCATCATATTAATTTTTCGTTTGTCATTTAATAACTTTTTATCACCTGTGTGATGCTAGTATATAAAATATCGATTTCACCGCCAGAGGAACTGTCGATTTAGCCACGATTTTGGTTGTTGCCAACCTGGACCCCAATGACATGGAACTCGAAAAATCGAAGTCTATGCAATTGTCCATTACTAGCTGGTCACAACAGGGGGCAATACCGACTAACCATACTAGCCAACGACTGACTGAGCACAAGACTAGATCCTGACAAGACCAGTTCCTGCAAAACTGGCTAGCCCAACCAATAAGACCAACCTACTATACCACCCACCTATACAAACGATGATGGGCAATCTCGAAAAAAGTATCTAATAAGAGTTTCGTAGCTAACCTCTTCGCACAAAATCTTAGCAAAATATTTCTACCACAACTGACCATACCAACGGGTTATAAAACTTACCAGGCCAACAACTAGTTGCGAAACATTCCTCAAAAATATTCCCCTCATTTCATTCGTTCGCCATGTAGAACTCATCCATTTTAAACGACTCGGGTAGGATATAATACTTCAGATCAAACCATAGCCNTGTATAGAAGTTTATTTAAAAGATTTACTAAAAAATGTATTTATAAATACAAAACTTTATTAAAATATACAAAAAATTGTTAAAAATATACAAAAAATTATTAAAAACTATTAATTAAAATTATTTTAAAAACTTATATTTCCGAAGGTCATCCCAGCACCATGTCCAGCTACGACAGACCCCCTACAATCAATCACATTGTCTTAACATTCCCCTACCTTCCCCCNCATGTCCAGCTACGACAGACCCCCTACAATCAATCACATTGTCTTAACATTCCCCTACCTTCCCCCTTTCCCAATCATTCTATTGTATGCAACCATTTTGTAATTTTTTTGATTGTCATTTGTTTATACATTGCTGGAGGCCGCAATCTTGGATTTCATATACTTACTTTTACATCTCCTAGGTGGCGCTAGTGTATTAATAATCGATATCACTACTACGCGGGTTGCCGATTTAGTCACCAGGTGGCAGCCATATTTGTTTGTTTTGTAACGTATAGGCAGTGCTATCGGCGCCCTCATAATGCCAAATCAATACACAGGGTCCGAAGTCAGATCTAACAGTCAGCCATCCTAGTCGCCATATTGAATCCAAGTGACCTTGAAGTTGATTTTTGACATTGTCCCTGGCGACCCTTGACCTTAAACCCAAGAAATTCTAAAAATTCTGACAACATTCTAAAAAATTCCTTAAAAATAATTTTAAAACATTTATAAATAATACAAAAATGTATAAAATCTTTATTTTAAAAATTTATAAAAAAATGTATTTAGAAAATTTACATTTACGGAGGTTCACTCAGCACCACGTCCAGCAGACCTGACTGACCCTTGTCAATGTTTCTCATTGGTAAATTAGTCTGTTCCCCTCCACTCCCTCCACCAACGTTTCTCAAGGGCCGATTGCTTGTGTTCGCTTCTCCCCCGCTCCCCGCCAACCTCCTCAAACAGTGTTTTTATTAGTTGATTACTCATGCTCGTTCTACCTGCCACCAATATTTATCATTGTATTGACATTCCCGTCCCAATAACCTTTGCTCATTCTGTCGAATGCACTCCATCCGTCATATTAATTTTTTTTCGTTTGTCATTTAATAACTTTTTATCACTTATGTGACGCTAGTACATTAAATTTCGATTTCACCGCCAGAGGAACTGTCGATTTAGCCACCATTTTGGTTGTTGCCAACCCTGACCTTGACCCCAATGACATGGAACTCGAAAAATCGAAGTCCATGCAATTGTCCATTACTAGCTGGTCACAACAGGGGGCCATACCGACTAACCATACTAGGCAATGACTGACTGAGCACAAGACTAGATCCTGACGAGTTCCTGCAAAAATGGCTAGACCAACCAATAAGACCAACCTACCATACCAACCACCTATACAAACGATGGACAATCTCGAAAAAAGTATCTAGTACGAGTTTCGTAGCTAACCTCTTCGCACAAAATCTTAGCAAAATTTTCGCAAAATATTTCTACCACAGCTGACCATACCAACGGGTTATACTAACTTACCAAGCTAACTGACCTGGCCACCAACTAGTTGCAAAACATTCCTCAAAAATATTCGCCTCATTTCATTCATTCGCCATATAGAACTCATCCATTTTAAACGACTCGGGTAGGACATAATACTTCAGATCAAAACATATTAAACGCCCCGAGTAAGATATAATACTTCAGAGCAAACTATAGCCTTCCTCATGCACACAATTGTCTGCTGAACATGGTAGTGCGGAGACCTACGGAAATCTAAATATATTTAAAAATAATTTTTAATAATTTTAATAAAAATGTTTTAAATTTAATATTTTTTATAATACATTGTTAAATAATTGTAGTAAATTTTAATAATTTCATAAATACATTTTCGGAGTTTTTGTGTTTTAAAGGTCAAAGGTCACCAGGTCAAGGTCACAGACATCCAACATGGCCTCCGGGCGACCGGAATGACCGAGGATGAACAGCTCTACACCCCCACGCACTTGGCCCCGATCCGCCATAATCATTCTACTCATACAACAAAAATGTTTGAAAGCCAATTGCCAAAAAATATTTTTTTCGCAGAGCCAGAAATTTTTATTGTGGGAATTGCAACGTAATATCACACATTAAGACTTGTATTTAAGCTTACATTATCAGGAAGTGGAAACAAACTGCTTTTTTTAAATAACAAATGTACTAAAAAAATACTAGGAAAACTTTTTTAATTTTATTTATTAAAAAAAAACATGGGAGAACCGAGACTCCAACCTGCACTCTTATGCACATTACCACGCGACCAATTCAACTAACAGCCATTAATTTTATTTTGGTGGAACGACTGGAGTGTATTAACTTAATAGTCTCATCTCTTTGGGAGGACTGAGGTTAATGATTTACACAATTTCAGCACTTCGAAAGAACATTTAGATCTGCAAGTGAATTGAGCAGTTACACAGTTTAAGTTTTATCATTGTAGAGGTATATTGTTTTACGCATTTTTGCGTCGGGATGACAGTAACTGTCATTGCAAACCAACAAAATATAATTACTGTATGTTCGATAACAGTGTGATCGCATGATTTCTCTTTCCCGGGAAAGATAAGTAAAATTAAATTTAAACTTTTTTTACACTCGAAAAAACACCAAAAGGAAACCCGTCCCCCTCAATCCAATGATTATTATCCAATAACACGTCATTCGTAAATATCATTTGTTTTAAGTGAAACAATTACTACGGAATTGAATAGTTTGGAGCGTTGACTTCACGACTTTTAAGGTGATTCCTGCTCATTACAAACACATTTCCTATAGGTATTACAAAAACGGCTTTCGTAATGTTACAAAAAAATTCCTCAGCAAAATTTTACAACTAATAATACTGGGATCCGGACCACTTAATTGCAGACTCGGCGTGTTAAAACTAAGAGTCATTACAAAGGGTGGGACTGACATGGCCGGGGCCGCCTTCCGTTACTTCTGACGAGCACTGATAGTTTATCAGTGTTCGTCAGCAGCAAGGGAACAGATTGGAGTAAACAGTAAATATCTCATTCGTCAATAAAGTCATAGTTTCGGGACGCTCTGAAATGGCACGGTATTCATTAAATTTTATATCTCGCTTGATTTAAGAAAGTCAACATACGCATAAAAAATCCATACTGATACTTGTTTAACTGAATAAAGTAGATTTTTTATAACATAAATTCTGTTTTGAGATCATCTTTCTATTGATTTTGTTCGGAAGTTCAATCGGGACTAGTATGTATGTATTTTATGTTGGTACCATCTGCGCACCTGTAAATAATCCGGAGAACCTGTGACTTGAATCGCCCGCCAATGTATTGCTTCGCTGACAGTGCACGACCTCTGCAGCTCCAGTAAAACTAGGTGCTTTCAGTAATCAACGTAGCCTCGCGCGGGATGCCGTCCGGCGGCGCGCGAAAACTAGTACCAGTGATCTTCAATGCTCGCCAGCATTATCGGAATAATGGTTGGCATTACTAAAATAACTGGCCAGTGAAATGTGCCAGTATCGGAAGGCGGCGCGGTTCGACTTCCTTCGCCAAAGGTGTTTTCCCCAGCAGGGAAAATGCTGCTGGTGTCAACGGCCGACCCTTCCACACCTGCTCTCGTGTTATGAGTCATACAGATAGCGCCGTCTGCAGGGTTGCCAGATGTGGCTATCTGTCACCAAACTAACCCCCTTTTCTTTGTCGGGGGCGACCGAAATATTCACTCGGCGACCTGGTTAGTTGCTGGTGACTTTTATAAAATATAAGTTTACTTTCCGTCAGCGGCTTCTCCCACTTATATTACACGAAGCAGATACTAATTTTCTTTACTGAAGGGGCCGCGATGGAGTAGTGGTCGGGCTGCTTGCCTCCTACCAAGGCGAACCGGGTTCGATTCCCGGCGGGGTCGCTCCCGGATTTTGCGCATGTGGGAATCGTGCCGGACGGTGGCGCTGGTCGGCGGGTTTTTTCAAGGTTCTCCCGTTTCCCTCGCCCTTGCATTCCGGCGCTGGTCCATACCCACCTCACTTCATCCTCATCGGCCACCCAAATCTCTCAACACTCTCCTTTACTGAAGGACATCTTTGTGAGCATTAGCAAATTTGTTAAATATTTACTTTGTCAGTAATTTCGCAGTTTAACTTTACCGACGCATGAATAAAGTGATCATGGCAATTTTAATTTTANTATTTACTTTGTCAGTAATTTCGCAGTTTAACTTTACCGACGCATGAATAAAGTGATCATGGCAATTTTAATTTTGCATGTGGTAGAAGAGTACATGAAGATCTTGAGGAGCATTTCGAAAATGTTCCGTTTATCGTTAACAGCCAATGCGTGAGTTTACTCTGGAGCAGGCCACGTTATCACTTCAAAAACTACAGAATAAAGATTGAGTAAACCAGTGTTGGGTAAGTCACGTTTTAAAAATAACTTCAGTTAGGTTACTTAAGAAAGTAAAGTAACTTCAACTACTTTTCGTTACTTTCGGACAAAATGTAACTGGCAGTTAATTTTAAAGTAACACAACTCTGTTACTCAGTAGATGACTTATGTGTGCAAGTGTTCTTAGAATACTGTCAAAAATAAAAAATGTGATAAAACATACAATACTTGTTAAAGTAGGCTGTAAATAACATTATTATAAGAATAAAACTAACAGGCGTACATGCATGAAACATGGAAATCTTATAACTAGGAAATTACTGAATGAGATACAATCATCATCTTACATAAGATTCTTCCCTAACAATTCGTAAAGTCAGTAACGTAGTAGGACACATGTATTTAAACTAGAGGAATTACTTTTCGGTACATTAATATTTTAGGTGTAACATTTCATTATAAATTATTTCCTAATATCATAAATTGTTTACCCCACTACACAGAACTTCTGCAGCTCTACAAATGTTAAAAAATATTTTATTGAACAAACTGTGTGTTTAACAGTAAAGTCATTGAGTAGTAATAGTGCCAGTAGTATAAGAAGAGTTATTAATGTATTAAGGACTATAATACAGAAAATTTAACTCTCATTTTTAGTAATATACATAACGAAATGGAAACATAAAATAAGACGAGTTTCTTCATCACTTGAAATATTTACAGTGGGGAAAAAAAAAAAAATTTAAAACCAGGCAAAATTGAGATGGCCTCATTCAAACAGACTTTTCAAAATATTCCCATATAACAGTTAGAATAGTCACAAGAAAAATTTTATTCCAAAACTGAAATTACTTTTAAATAATTAATTACAGTTTTTTTTTGCATTTCTTTGAAAACGCCAAAACACACAACCCTACATAACAAGCGTTTCATACTGTGGTTAACATTAAAAGTATTACGTTTTTGATTTAAATGAAACTAACACACACGAATATGTATATGAACAACCCTATAGTAATTTCGTAGTCAATATAAATTAAAAATCACTGAGTGAAGTGCTGTGTTGGCAGTAGTTTTCATGTTAAATGTTCATCAAAATTATTTCTGGTACGGTATTTGTAAAATAAATAAAACTGTAGCATTAGTTAAATTTGCAGATATCCAACATAACAAAAGTATGGTAGTGTTAAGTATAGTTTTTTTTTACACACGTTTACATTCAAATAGTACCAATGCTCACAAAGCATCTGAAATAACATCATGTAATCTATTAAATTAAAGCCAGACCTAAAATCTGGCTTGCCAAATGCATACGGAAATTATAGCACGGCCTCGATATTTTGCCAATATCCAAAATACGTTGTCGGTTTTTACTAAAAATGCATCTAGAACATTTTATTATAGTAACAGCTCATTTGCAACAGTTTTTGTACAAAATACAAGGAAACCTGTTGGGCGTGACTAATTAATTGAAAAGTTACCAGATTTTCAAAACTTTGGCCATAGAGTACTGAAGTATCCAAAGGTGAAATAACCGCTTATTCCGCGAACTCCAGCCGCACACGCTACCAAAATGGCGTCACTGACCACTAACATAGCGGAACTCCGTTCCCTAATCAGCGCCTGGTAACTAACTTGCCAGCCAGCATCCCAGCCATTAGGGAGAATTTGGTAGCGCGCAGTAGCCAATCGGACACGAGGCCCGTCTACAGCGAGTCGCACAACCAATCAGCGAATGGGTACGCCTATATAGTAGGAACCGGCACATCATTTCGTGTCTGTGATTTTTCTACTCTGTGCTTTGGTTGTGTTCGAATTGTTCAATCCGCAATGTAGTGATTTGTGATTCAGTAGCTTTCTGTTCGGATTCTCTCAGCAGTCATTTGTAAAAACGGATTAAATGCCTATATTATATATATATAAATATATATATATATTATAAATATGTATATATATTATATATATGTATACATATATATTTATTTATGGGCCTATAATGTTTAGAAATAAACGTAACCTATTAACATAATTCGTGAAATACTACATAGATGTTGCTATATTTCAAAATTAAATTTAGGCATAACACTGGTATGCTTTAAGAAATTTATTAATACAAGTATGTAACCTTTTGGTTTAATAAACATGCTATTCGAACCCCTATTTGTGTGCATATTATACATACACACCCATGCCATTTATGGGGATTTTCTTACATTTAGGCGTTTCACCATGCTAGAAGACGTTCTTGATGAAGATAAATACTTGATAAAGCATAATAAACATTTACCTTAAAATTTGAGTCATAGTCATGTTAAATGCTAAGAACGAAATAGAATAATCCTTACGTTTACGAGGGGCTGCGGTGGTTAGCCTGCTCGCCTGAACCGGGTTCAATCCCCGGCCGGGTTATCGGATTTTCGCATGTGGGAATCGTGCCGGACGATGCCGCTGGTCGGCGGGCTTTCTCGGGGATCTCCCGTTTCCCCCGCTCTTTCATTCCGGCGCTGCTCCATACTCACCTCAATCTCGCTGTTAAGAGCCGCCGAAATCTCTTCACACACTTTACGTTTACGAAATGACAAACAATTTCCTTCACTGCCCGTGTTTATTTTAGCTTTTCGAAAGCACTAGTCGTTAGGCATGGTTCACAGGCAATAAAAAATAAACATGAAGCGGACAGGGCAGATGGCAGCGTAGGTAACGGTACTAATTCTAGGAATGTGGACCGACGTCCAGCGAGCATTTCCCTGTATCTTTAACTCATGACCCATGAAGTTCCCCATAGTTAAGCTATTCTCGCTATACATCAGATGAAACTGCATGTATTGTGAAGCGAAAAGTAACGCAAAAGTAACTTTTATTATTCTGGCCACCGTTACAATTAATTAAGTAACTTAGTTAAGTTACAAGTTACATTGCAAAAAAATGTAACTGGTTTCACCAAAAAAGTTACTTTAACTCGTTACTTTCGTAAAGTTACTACCCAACACTGGTACTAACTCATTTTTGTCTTAGAAACATTTCTATTTGCAACGTTACTGGAATATACCCAGGTTAACGTTCAATATTATTGTAGTGAATAATATTCATGTTTTATGAAAAACAAAATCAATACAAACGGCCTGGTCATTGTTATGAAATATAAATTTGATCGTTCTCTAGAAAATTCGCAAGTTTACAGTTCTAGCAGTTTAGTTTGCGAGAAGCTAATTCAATTTTGCAGCACAAAGATGGTTACTGTGCATCTGGAATGGGCACCATACCCCAATTCATTCTTCAACGAAGATGACATAAAATTATCAACCGCGATGTAAAATATTATTTACAAATTATGTTGGTTTGAAGATTATAGGCACAGAAACAATGTCATGTACGAAGGTTAATATTTGATCGAAAATGCATTGGAACCTTTTTCAAATTCTTAGGGATTTAAATTTAGAAAAATGCTGAAATCAGATTTTTACGTATTTATATAGTCAACCTTTTAAACAAAACATCAAAACGATATCTTAAGAGTTTCCGAGCTATTGAGGAATATTTGAAAAAACATTTTACTCATTTATGTCCTCTAAAGGTTATATATAGATTAATTTTTAAGTATTTAAATAAATAGCCTTTTGAAGCAACAAGAATAAATATAATTAATCACTTACCCCTTTTCATGCTCTTAGGGGTGAGAAAATTAGTTTAGGTATTTTATAGGCTACCTTTTGAAGTTAACGAATTTCGTAAAATGCTTTAGTGGTCACCTGTAGCCTAAGGGGAAGTCATACCTAATTTTTCATGCTTTTGCATCTGTGGCTCGGGCTGTGCGTTGGCAAGCGGGTGTGACAGTGAGCGAGAGAGAGAGTGAGAGCGAGAGAGTGAGAGCGAGAGCGAGAGCGAGAGCGAGTGAGAGCGAGAGCGAGAGAGAGTGAGAGCGAGAGCGAGAGAGTGTGTGAGCGAGAGAGAGAGTGTGTGTGAGAGAGAGAGTGTGTGTGAGCGAGAGAGAGAGTGTGTGTGTGCGAGCGAGAGAGAGTGTGTNTTAAAAACAAAAGACAGGGAAACAATTTTTTTGCATTGTTTGTGGCTTTGAAATCACAGATCCAAGCTGATCGTACATCAAAATGTTGTACGGCACCTCTCTGCTGTCACCAACATTTGCCAGTGTATAAATATTTGTGCGGACGTGATGTCCACAATGCAATACGGTTCTAGGAGAGTTTAGATGACTGCTGGGAAACTAATATAGTTGCAAAAGGCTCAAGAGAATTATATAAACGACGGACGTACTATTGCAAAACCTGGTAGTTGGTTGATAGAAACGCGTTTATCCATCGTTCACATAATTCTCCGAGCCTCCTGAAAAGTATCTTGATAATAATTATATTTTAGACATTGTTTGCTGAAGGACTTTGCTGTGCATAAAGATACATCAGCACAAACTGCTGCACTTACTGTTGGACCAACTCGCGTAACGTTTCCTAGCAAAAAAAAAAAATAATAATAATAATTGAACAAAAATATGCTAGCAGCAAGTAAATATGGCGCAAAATATTAAATAATGATAATAAATGTTAAATGATGTGTGTGCACACCACAGCCTACAAAACTGTTGCGTAACTNAAAGATACATCAGCACAAACTGCTGCACTTACTGTTGGACCAACTCGCGTAACGTTTCCTAGCAAAAAAAAAAAAAAATAATAATTGAACAAAAATATGCTAGCAGCAAGTAAATATGGTGCAAAATATTAAATAATGATAATAAATGTTAAATGATGTGTGTGCACACCACAGCCTACAAAACTGTTGCGTAACTACAATATTGATTGAAAATTGGCTACTTCTAGTGGCTTTTGGTTGTAAAGTTGGAGGCTTAGTCTGGCAAACCTGCTTCTGCAGTGTGGTGCGAAATGCTTTATTGCACGTTTGTCATCTGGTTATGATGTGCAGTCTGCGTTATTTTCTTTACGTCGCCGAACTTCGTGGCGAGACACGAAAAACAGCACACGCATTTATACCCTCTCTAGTATTCGAACGCAGAACCCTTCTCAACTTAATAAATAGGCTAATATCCGAGCCAACTTCGTCAATGTGGTTCGCAAAAAAGTTAGGAAACAACACAAACGGTAATGTGAAACCAGGCCCGGCGACAGAAATGTTGAGGCCCGTTACTCTGATTCCCACGTGGGCCCTCCTGGTCCCTAGTTTTGCGTCTGGTAGTTAGTATATTATAGTAGCAGTAATAGTCTGCTATAGCTTAGCTTTATATGTATTTGGGTAGATAAATAATAAAGTAATGAAATTTTTTTTAAATTATTAATTGCTATAAACAAAACATATTTCAACTTTATATGAGCCTTCTTACTTTTAATGCGGCAAGGTCCTTTATAACTTCACTGAAATATATTTCTCGTGCTGCTTCATGCTCTACAGATAACAATGCCAAACTATTCCATCGCTCTTGAAGCATTGTTCCGCGCATGTAGTTTTTTATTAAGGCAAGCTTGCTAAATACTTGCTCAGCTCACCTTCCGCGTAGTGGGTGGGGATATCGAGTCGCGTCGGGCGTGGCGAGGCGAGAGCTCGGTACCTACCTAACCCCGCACCCGCGCCCCACGCGGCCGAAGCCCGAAGCGATTCGTGCAGAGCGGCGCCGAAGATAAAGGATATCGACATCGTTAACTTACCTAGCTTGTGACAACATTTCATAATACAATTTATTATTATACGTAGTTTTAAAACAAATGCTATTCTTAAATTTTTTTTTGTAACACATTACATCCCTATCGTCCAGGACCCGGTACAGCTGTACNGCGTGCAGAGCGGCGCCGAAGATAAAGGATATCGACATCGTTAACTTACCTAGCTTGTGACGACATTTCATAATACAATTTATTATTATACGTAGTTTTAAAACAAATGCTATTCTTAAATTTTTTTTTGTAACACATNACATTTCATAATACAATTTATTATTATACGTAGTTTTAAAACAAATGCTATTCTTAAATTTTTTTTTGTAACACATTACATCCCTATCGTCCAGGACCCGGTACAGCTGTACCCGTAGTCCCCCCCCCTTTTTTTGCCCGTGACCTGTGTGAAACAGAGAGTGCTAGCCATGGGTTATTCCATAACATGAAGTGTGAATGGAGGTGATTAAATCGGCCCCTAACTTGCAGCAAATTTGNGCTAGCCATGGGTTATTCCATAACATGAAGTGTGAATGGAGGTGATTAAATCGGCCCCTAACTTGCAGCAAATTTGTTATATCCTACAGTTATCGCGAAACATCCTAAAAAGTGTGTAAGTGGTCAATAATTTTTACCATATTTGAAAAACGTCTACTTCTTGGTCAAGACAAATTTGAGAATAGGATGTGCACTGGCGATTTTCCCGTAATGAGGATGGGAAACCGTACTGGAAAAAAACAGCAAAACGAGATCGTGATCGAACCGACAACCTTCCGAATGAACGTCAGGTACATTACGGAAAGGCAAAACACGTTCGGGATGTCAACAAAACGTGCCAAACCACCCCCCNCTAGCCATGGGTTATTCCATAACATGAAGTGTGAATGGAGGTGATTAAATCGGCCCCTAACTTGCAGCAAATTTGAGTATTGTTATATCCTACAGTTATCGCGAAACATCCTAAAAAGTGTGTAAGTGGTCAATAATTTTTACCATATTTGAAAAACGTCTACTTCTTGGTCAAGACAAATTTGAGAATAGGATGTGCACTGGCGATTTTCCCGTAATGAGGATGGCAAACCGTACTGGAAAAAAACAGCAAAACGAGATCGTGATCGAACCGACAACCTCCCGAATGAACGTCAGGTACATTACGGAAAGGCAAAACACGTTCGGGATGTCAACAAAACGTGCTAAACCACCCCCCGTTGAAACCTCCCCCAAGAGAGCAGAAGACCTGCTCCACGGGGCGGCGCCCAAAATCAGCAAGGGGTTAGGCCTGAGCGGGGACGGAGTACAGAGGGGTGACTAGGAGAGGGGGTTAGTAGGCCAGCTGTTCTGCAACGAAAAAAAAAAGGGCGGGGGGAATAGATGTGTCGACCAATCCCTCGCTAGGTATCGATTCGTCACGCTCGAGGGACACGCAGCGAGCGACCGGCGTGGTACGGCGCTGGGAGGAGGCGCGCGATTATCCCCCCCCCCCCAATC
>NQII01000639.1:651218-717551 GCA_002778355.1 Clitarchus hookeri
CCCCCCCAATCTTCAATTACTTTACGTCCCTTCCCTTTCAGGTATTGTTTCGCTCCCAGCCGTCGCAGCTCCTACTGTGCGTGTACAAGTGCCACCCTACCACGCACCAAGCTGGCGGTTTCGGAGGTGGTGATGACGCGCGCGAATATCTTGTGTGGTCTATTCGTGGTTTCTGCACAATTTTTAAACCAAACCTTTGAAAAAAATTACCACATTTATGATGTGTTCGGTTGTTTCCTAATATGTTACGCATTACACGCGTTTTATACATGTGTTAACATAAAATTGCATTAACTTATTTTTACTTAAATTAACATTTTTCTTATATTTTATCTTTAAATTATAACATTTCATCTTCAAATAATATGAATAAAAATAGGGAGAACATAGGTGTGTTTGGTAAGGCATGGTAAGAAATAGTTTCAATGCAAAATAATATTACATTGAGCGCGCACGAATCCGGTGCGTTGTCCCTTTGAGGCAATTTTCTAGACTTACTTAAGCTTTGTTTGCATGAGGCAGAGGAATATTCTGTAAGTACAACTAAAGTAGGCCCTCAGAAAAGTTGGAAGTAACCGTGAACAGTCTATATACATTTATAATCATTAAAAGCTTCAGCATTCCAGCAGGTGTGAAAACGACAATTCGAATGACAGAAATCAATTAAATTGATAGTGCAAATGAGCAGTCGAAACAATGTTTACACATCAGAGTTATAAGATAATATCTAAATGACAATTTCCGTAATAATACTGAACAGACTTCACACGACAGCAGTCTGACTGATCTATCTTTGGGAAAGCAGCAGTGTTCCTGTGGGAGCAAAAAAAAAAAAATTTACTGTCTTAGTGAAATGTATTTTTTTCTCATTAAATTGTTAGTTCCGCGGACCTTGCCAACGAGTGCAATAATTATAATTTTAACCAATACGGGCTACTGACGACCTACCGGTACCTTTATAAATTCTTTTCCCCTATTAACTGCAATCGAAACACTACTATACGCCTATTACCAAAATAATACAGCTGAAAGTATGGCGTAGTACAAAGGAGCCATATATATATATATATATATATATATGTGTGTGTGTGTGTGTGTGTGTGTGTGTGTGTGTGTGTGTGTAAAACAAGCTGTATTTCCACTGGTTCCATGATTGTTATTTAATCTGTAACAATAACGCCTCGCGTTGTTTGGAGCCTAGTATACAATAATAAAAATAATATAACTTATTATATTTGTTAGTTCGGCGATTTACCAATGTGTGACAATAGGCAACATGTACATTTTTTGCTGGCACTTGGTTTTCACTCATTTATGTGTATTAGAAAAGAATCACGATTTAAAAATTAGTTTTAAAAAAGTTATGATTGAATGAAAGTTTTACGTTTGAAACACCCGCCAAAACGCACCTGCACACTCCGTGACGTCACAAGTCATATACAACCTCGGCCGCCGCGTTTGTTTACTACAGCGGTGATGAGTATTTGGTTGAATAGAAATTGTTTGAAGCAATGAAAAGAGAAAATAAACAGTCAAGTATACCAAAATCATCGAAATGCTTTATTGTACCGCAAAACACCTGATAAAATATTTGTTAGTTACAATAAACGAAACAAAGAGGAAGACGTGGTTTAACGCAGTAGGCGANCATAAAATATTTGTTAGTTACAATAAACGAAACAAAGAGGAAGACGTGGTTTAACGCAGTAGGCGAGACATTGAAGATGTTTAGCCAAAATGAATTCTTTTTGTTTGCGAAGATCATTTTGACGTACGTAATTATATTTAAAGTGTTTGTGTTTCCCCTNAAGCAATGAAAAGAGAAAATAAACAGTCAAGTATACCAAAATCATCGAAATGCTTTATTGTACCGCAAAACACCTGATAAAATATTTGTTAGTTACAATAAACGAAACAAACAGGAAGACGTGGTTTAACGCAGTAGGCGAGACATTGAAGATGTTTCGCCAAAATGAATTCTTTTTGTTTGCGAAGATCATTTTGACGTACGTAATTATATTTAAAGTGTTTGTGTTTCCCCTATGTAGGTAGTTTTAGCACCGAACTTCTTAATATCTGCTATTTACATCTGACCTAACCATTACGGTACTATAGTATTGTTTAATACGCACCACAACGCGTTTAGCAATTCGTATGTGCTGTAGAAGTGAGCATAAAAAAATATGTTACCGTATTTCATGATAATAAAGACATAACTATGTCTACAAAAAAATTTAGCCACACAATGTAGATTTTAGATTTTGTAAGTATTACATTCCAAGTTAGGTCTAACAGACGGAATGTGGTATAGGTATTTTTTTATTTAATTTAATACAACTCTAGGCTATATTCACATTATATGCCTAAATAATAACACGTCACGATGTTAAGCCATGAAAATTAAACATTAAATTATTTGGGTGGGGCTTCGAGTCCCTATTGCAAAAAGTTTGGTTTATATTATGTAGTATTTTTCAAGCATAACAATTTATAATAAATTTCAGTTGTTTTGATTTGTCTAGTTAGTTTTCATAAGCATAACAATTTAAGTTCAATAGCAACTTAATTTTTAATTTTAAAACACTGAAATGCATGTTTTTAGAAATGTTTATCAAGGATGATCTTACTTTCATATTTACCCTTCCCTTTTTTTTCTAAGATACTGAGATGGACGTTACAAAAAATTACGTGACTAGGTCCACCCAATTTACACTAAGTAGCCTACGCGTTTTACGCAAGTAAGTTGTGTTACTTTATAACTTTTTCCCTTACATAAACAGAAAGAAAACAGCTTTTGAGAATAAAACAAATTCTTAAGCTTTTATTACAGATTTTCTTCGCTGTATTTAATCTCACCCTAGGTATTAAGTGTTTCTCAAACTACCATTTCTATATTTTCAGCTTATGTGTACAGTTCTTAACAGTTTAAAAAGAAAATGTAGACACAGCTATCGTGACGTCAGAATAATAAAAGGTATGTTGGGTACAGAAAAAATAAGAAACCATAAGATAAGCAAGTTATTTTTTAAATAATTTTTTAGTTTCAAAATACTATATTTGAGGCCTCAATATAGTGTTTATAAAGGAGGCGGAACGCGGAAATACAGGTTTGCCGGCCGGCAGCGCGGCGTTCTGCCCGCCACCAGCCCGCAGCTGCTCGCGAGAAGTCGTGCGGTGTCGGGTAGTGACTAGCGTGCTGGCTGTAGGCCTACCGTGACCATACTGCTCGTTGTCGGACACTTATAAAGAGAAAAAAATGTTTCATGAATGCAGAAACTTGGTTTAGAATCCGGAAATATTTGTAATCTTCTTTCTCAAACACAACATTACGCTTTATTTCTAAATAATGTAGTGAATTTATCACAGACATCTGGCATGGCGCGAGACAACAGTGCGCTCACTGCAGTCGCCTTCATTGCAATTCTGTTATTCTTGTGAATGTAATTACTATTCCATATTTTTATTTTCAACCTTGAATCTTAACAATCATAAACACAGATAATAATAATAATAATAATAATAATAATATGTACGTACCTCAATAAAACGCACAAACAAATAAGTTTTAACATGTAATGTAGCCCNGCAATCATAAACACAGATAATAATAATAATAATAATATGTACGTACCTCAATAAAACGCACAAACAAATAAGTTTTAACATGTAATGTAGCCCTACTGTCGCTTTGAAGATCACGACTGTGCGATATAAGACACGATCTTACCTTTGTAATTTTACACCTCTTATTTCAGGTTCCACAAAACAATGGGAATTGAAGTAATCAAGTACCATATCGGTATGTACTCGTGGCAGATTGTCCGGCTGCGCTTTCACAAAGCTGTCCTCCATTTTAGTGCTGCGTGTTTACAACGTGCTGGAGCCGGCCGCCGGCGTATGACTAGTGACGTCAAACCAATGACAGAGCGTTCCGCATTCACGTGACAACAGCCACGAAAGTTACTGGTTTAATACTAAAATAACTTTGTCAAAACCGATTTTTATGTAACAAACGGCGCATTTTTATTTTCAAACGCATATATAAATGTGTTCGTATCATTTTCAACTGTATTTGCCAAATTTGCATGTCGCATATTCCTCACATTCGTGCGTAAGACAGAGGTTTCCACTTACTGACTGCCAAAAAATAATTGACTTGTTTAGGAGAGGCTGTTACTCGAGTTTAGGGGCAGTAACATTTGTGTTATGCATGTACGTGAGAGGGCTTATGGGACGTACAAACGAAATAGGGAGCGCTCGAAGGGGCAAGTTGCATTGCGAGAGGATCAGGGGGTAGAAAAAATTTCTAGGGGAGATGTTGCCTGACAAAAAAGGCTGGGGATGTGAACGGGAGGGTAGCGTGCAGAGAAAGCGTGCGCGAACAAAGGAGCTGATACAGTACAAAAGATGCAAAGGATGGTGAAAAGTATTCTACGCATGAAAAAAAAAAAACACTCAACGCGAGACTCTCACATAGTGGTCGATTGTTCAGATGATTAAACCCTTAAGTAACTGATCATATGAAAAGATACAGAGCTAAGAGACTATACCAAGATTACTTAATACGAACACAAGTTGTCTAGAAACAAGGGAGAGTTCACGCATAGGATACTATAGCAGTCTGTCTGTGACCCTATTCATATCTGCTATAAAACAATNTATAGCAGTCTGTCTGTGACCCTATTCATATCTGCTATAAAACAATTTGCAGATGTATATAAATGCCTCCGCACAAGTACAGAAATATAATAAGCAACAGCAACCGACGTCACAAAATAGGTAGAGAATGATGACATTTACCGGTAAAACGTTTGTATAATCGTAAAGAAAAATGTATAAATATTGATAAACGATTTGTTTTACTATCGTANATTTACCGGTAAAACGTTTGTATAATCGTAAAGAAAAATGTATAAATATTGATAAACGATTTGTTTTACTATCGTAATCCACAGAAACAATTTTTCAACGCATTTTGAAACAATCACTGGGAACTTATTTCGTGTTAACTACCCACTTCCCATTAGAATTTTTCAATTTTGAAAAAATTGATCACAAAAAAATGAACGGTTTTCTTCACAAGACACCAAATGATGCTTTCAGGCAAGCAAAACCACTTCGATACAATACTCACAATGGCAAAAGTAAGCAGGTGTAATATTCAGTTAATAGCTCAAGAAATGTGATACTACTGTCATGTCAAACCACTAACAGTATGTGTATTGTTTGTGGTCCATTAACCAACTCATTTCTAAGCGTCGTTTCTTAGAATTTAAATATCGAGATTGTAAGGAAGTTGGCAACCGCTGCCTCCATCAGATAAGCAGCTTCGAGCCTCGTACAATGGTCGGCTGACAAGCTATTGTATTTTCTTTTTATATGTGAACACAGCATTTCTCTCCCCATAAAAACGGCCACAGGATCATGCAAACTACGTTATTTTGTACAGAAATATTATTTTGTACTGAACTAACAATGAAAGGTTACTTTCACAGACGTCATGCAATCTCAAACATCTGAAGCATTGCGAATGGAATATCAACCGTAAAAACGTACCCTGCAATTTATACACAATCGAATCACACTATTATGACCACCTGCTAGTATCCAGAGTAACTCCCTTCGCAGCACGGACAGTAGCCAGACGATCTGGCAGTTAGTCAAGTGCTGAGAGGTCTCCGCGGGTATCTGGAGCCATGCTGTCTGCAGTGCGTCCCACAACTTTTGAAGGGTGCGTGGCTGAGGAAACAAACGGCGAACACTACGATCGAGGTGGTCCCACAGATGTCCAATTGGATTGAGATCGGGGTTGTTTGAGGGCAAGGGAAGAACTTTGAAGTCTTGATTGTGCTCTTCCAGCCACGTGCGGACACTTCTAGCAGTGTGGCAGGGCGCATTATCGTGCCGGAAGATCCCATCCTACCGAGGAAAAACAATCATCATGTAAGGGTGGACGTGATCGCCAAGGATGGATTCATAACCAAATCGATAAAGAGTGCCTTCCCCACGGATGATGGGATCTAGAAAATAAAACGAGAATATTTCCCAGACCATAACAGTGCCCCCCCCCAACCCCCAAGGCCTCGTGTTCGTCCAGCAATGGATGTAGGGTGTCGGTTCTCCGACATTTCTCGCCGGACACGCTGATATCTATCCGTTCTATGCAGCTGAAAACGTGACTCATCGGAGAAGGCTACCCGTTTCCAATCAGCAGCTGTCCAGTCGCCATACCGTCAGCAAATTCCAGTCGTTTACGTCGATGCACCTGTATTAGCATCGGTGCAGTCAACCTCCGTCTACTCTGGAGCCTCATTCGCAGAAGGGTTCAATGAACTGTTGCGGTAAACACATGTCTGGATGCCCTGATGCCATCTGGTTCATTTGGAGGGTGAGCTGTTCCACTGTAGCCTGTCGGTTGGTCTTCACGCACCATCGTCACTACGTTCACCTCGGACACCAATGGTGCGTGGTGCTCCTCAGTTAACGCGAGGGTTATTCCCAATGGTGCCATTCGTTCACTCATAATACACCTTTACCACAGTTCACAAACCTCGCTGTTTCCGAAATTCTGCCCCACCCCTCGGCCAAAAAGCGAATGATCAACTTTGTTACATCGCTTCCCTAACCCATGACAGATACATATGTGGCTTCATTGACCCTACTCAGCCTTAGGCCATCCAGAGTTTAATAGTTTTCATCTCCTTGTTTTGCCTTTATGATTTCCGCAGGCACAGGCCCCCTTGGACCGCCGGTGAGTTTCTCGTCCCCCAGGACCCCATGTCTGCTTCCACCTTATGCTATTATCCTTTGCCACTTGTCACTCTGGGAAATTATTCTCCTGAATATGAGAACTATCCACCACCATGGAGAATATTTAAACCACTACCAGCACGAGTCCTACCTCATTTTTTGCAGGTACGACTCGTACCCCAAACGGTCCACAAACTAGAGGGAACCTCATATGGGGTCAAGGCCAGCCCATGCTACTCCTTCCTTTTCATGACACTTGTAGGTTCTCCTGATAGGGTGGACTAATGCCTCTAACCCATTCCAGGTCCTTTTCCATACTATTGCATTTCTTCACAGTGAAATTCTAGTCTTGGACCCCAACGGTCTGACCATAAAGGAGTCGACCGGCTCGCCACCTCACGAATTGCCTCGAGATACGTTTTACCGGGGAGGCAGATACCTCTTTTAGTAAAACATCCCATAGGGAATGCCCGAGAGTTTCTAACGTTTGCTGATCCCAACCTTGGGATCACCCAACGGTACCACGAGGAGGTGTGACCAGCGGAAGTGAAGTCTGCGGACTGTGAGCATCGATACAGTGTGGAGTGAGATTGACGGGCGGGACTGTTGAAATGGATGCGTGAGTGTAAGCCATTTGGAATGATGGCAACAGACAGATTGAATGTGTGTAAATAATAATAGTAAATTAAGTGACTATGTTGATTAAAGAAACCTTGATTGATTAGGACTGTAATTAGAATTGAGATATACATATTGCGCTCAGAAAATAACAAGAGTAATAGTTGAGACAGCTTGTGTAATGTAAATAGGGCATAATAGTGATGTGAAAAAATTAAATTTAGTTCTTTTATTTTTATTAAGACTTCGATCCATCACGAACTCTAATACTCTATGCCCCTCTATCATATTCTAACATTATGTAATTTTTTTTTTTAATTTAACATTCACTAATTTCAGTTATTTTCGTGTACGTACTTTTTGTGTATTTACACACACAATGCCGCCAATAATTTTCACTTTTATTGGATAATATTTTCCATTTCTAAACGGTTTTGTTTGTGTTGGTTTTTAGCAATACCTGACGATGGACACATGAAGTCCGATTGTAAATCGCTCGGCATGAAGATGGACGTATTGGATGTATAACGTTATTTATTTATTAAATTTTTTATTCCCCGAGCACCTTTTTTGGTAAAAAAAAACCACTAATCATTAACCACTTAACACAAATTACAAATTCACACACATGGTTAAATAAATTTTACGGACTAGTGTAAATACACTTTAGTTGCAAAAAAATTTGGAAGTCCGGTGGGAAACTGCAATATTCAGGAGGCTTTACGTGAGACGGGCTACCATGAACGCGTCCACGCCAGTCACGTGGCGGAAGCGGAAAACCGGCCAACGACTTGTTTACCTGCTCCGACCCGGTCGGCGCGAGGCGGCACAGTAGCACACTGCCAACCTGCCGCCGTAAAAACGTGGCAGGAGCTCAGCAACGAGACAGCTGGCTATGCATTACGTAACCACTGCTCCCCTCAAGGTCGCCTCCATTTTCGTCCGCGTGGAGGGGAAGATGGGAGATTGTGAACGGCGCGCCGAGCACGACTTGAGAGCCATCGATTGCCGCTAGAGATGACCTGTACGAGACATTCTGCGTCTTTCGCATAACCTTAAAACAGTATATACATTCGCCGTACCACGCTGGTATACTCGGGGTACCGCGATCTGCGAGTTAAGGCCATTGCTGTGCGGTGAAAATGATCACAGCTCAGAATTATGTTATATTCAAACAACATGATCGCTAAAGAGTAAAAATTGCCTTTTAGAGCCCAGACCATGGTGAGTAAAGGTAACCAAGCTCATTTACAGATACAACACAATCCTAGGTACTCGAGTTGTTCACGCACGCTGTTGTAACGTCCATTACAGAATACATGTTTTACATCAGGTAAGTAAATTAAAGCAAAAATATCACTTAAAACGTTTTTGCCTAACAGTGATTATAACCATAAACAAAAAATAAGCCAAGTTTTTGCAACAAAATATACAAAATTTATTTTGTAGTGCAACAAATGTATTTCAAAATTACATTTCATATAATTCAAGCCTTTACTAGCACCTAACTATTTCATTATAAACGATTAACATTTCAATATCTTCACTTTCAAATCTCTAGTGGAAAAAATATTGTATACTTATTTTATGTGATAAAATTAAAAAAAAAAATGAAATAAACAAATTTAATGACACTTGGAATGTATTAATAAATGTAATGTGCAAGATTTAATTAAATTTAAACATAAAAACAGGATGCACTAATGGCCCCAAACAGTGTGTGGCATAGCTAGTACTTGGATGGGTGACCGCCATGTTGGGTTGGCACATGTACACTATATGCAGTTGAAAAGGCATTCCATCTAGAGCACAGAGGTGCTGGACNGTGACCGCCATGTTGGGTTGGCACATGTACACTATATGCAGTTGAAAAGGCATTCCATCTAGAGCACAGAGGTGCTGGACAGTAACTATGGCTATGCCATACAAGCATTTGCTCAACAGTATTTGATCTTCCTCCTCCAAGACATGTCTAGCAGCACCACTGCCTCTATCCTTTCTACAGACCAAACCGCTTTTCCTCAAAATGGTTGTAAATGGAACTGCTTAAATAGAGTTGCTGGCATATTTTTTTTTCTGGGAGGAAAAAACTTGCACGAGAAGTAATATACTGCTCAACATGAATTTATACTGCTCCAAATATTTTTATTTATATAATTTCCGCACACACATGTGTGTGTGTTTTTTTACAAAGACTAGCAGGAATTTTTTTATGTTAGGTAAAGTAAATTAGTTTACACATAGTTAGAAGTACGATTTACTGATGTAATTTTGAAGTATCTGCCAACACGAATTACTGCCAGTGTCTGAACTGCCACATAGGTAATTAAGTCAGCTAATATCCCATCACTTCAAGACCATAATTTTACCTACAGTTTAAAAAAACTACAAATTTATAACATTCTTTCTGTTTTACCTCATGAATATTCTAATTTCTAAGCCTAACTGCATCTGCCCATTTCTCTAGAACAGAATTTCAAGTAGTGTTGATTTTTACATTTTAAATCACTGTCTCTATAAAACATTTAACTATTTTTGCCATTAAAATCACAGCCACTTCATTTCCAACCACAGATGCTTATTCTCTCCATTAGACCCATATGTTTCACGCACAGCAAACTAGTTTCGTAACAAGCTTACTCATAAGACAATTAGCAATACTACCCATCAGTATGTCTGTACCACTCTTGTCAGATTAAGATCAATTATGCAATGATTTATCACTGAACTAGTCAATATAAGCAGCTAAGATTTTTGGCCAAAACTATCCATCGCACACTTTTATAGGTACAAAAATATATCACTTTAAGAAAGAAGACTGTTCTACTACTATACAAAATGTTTCTACCCTAAATTGTTAACTATTATGGTGAGAGATGGCTTTTATTCCAAGAAAATTGACAAATTGCTTCAGTGTGCAAATTAACATGAAAATTTCATTAAACTAGTTGATCATATCAACTGTCTACAATGTTTAAAGACATGTTTAATGTGTGAAAAGCAAGAATATGATGAAAATCACTATTAAAAAAATAGGTAGTACTCTCCAAGTTAACTTTTACTATTAGATAGCTACATAATCCCCCTACGTTGCCAAGGGTTGGTATATCTGTCATACGCCTTTAATGCACAGAAACCCTAAATGAACTAGTAATGGTCACATTTGTTTTAGTGTGTAGAACTAAACCAGCCTTTGTAGTACATAAGGTTTGCAGGTTGCCATTTCCCACTATGTATGATACTTTCACAATATTATGTACAATCTAATACAGTTCACATATTTGATGCAAACAGGAAACGATAAGTTATTGTGGAATAAACTGATTCATACTGAGACCATCCATGAGCTAACAATCACTTCAGCTGTAGAACAGTGCTTTAATGGCTGCTGAATCAACAAAGGAAAATTCAATAAAGCTAAAAACCACATCTGGCAAATTTGCAACTACTTACCAACTAAAAATGCAGAAAAGTTAATAATAAGAAAATGAAAACCAGACATATTGGATATGTAAAATTTTGCCTGTTAGGTATAATATTTTTTACTGGAATTTTGTGAAAAACTCTTTAGCATACAGAAATTATATTAAATAAAGAGAAATGTATCATAACTCTAAATAATCATCCTTTTTACTTAGCTCCTTTGTCACTTTTATTTGGTCAACTTTGCTGAAGTTAAAATTATTTCAATTTTAACAAACCTCCAAATCATACTACAAATGCTGAACATTAGACAAGGCTCAGAAAACCATCAAGGTTACTGTTAAACCATTAAAAATGAGTGCTTGATTCTGCTAGGGGCAGTATGTAGGAATCAGTATAGAGTAATAAAGTGAAGGTGAGAAGTAATGAGAGTTCAAGGAGTAGTGAAGTGGGTGTAGGGAGTCCTGTAAAGCCATGCGAGATTGCGTGGGGGTGGATGGATTAAAGCAGGGGAGCAGAGAGACTGAAGCAGGGGAGCAGAGAGACCGAAGCAGGGAAGTGGAGAGACCGAAGCAGGGAAGTGGAGAGACCGAAGCAGGGAAGTGGAGAGACCGANCGAAGCATGGGAGCGGAGAGACCGAAGCAGGGGAGCAGAGAGACCGAAGCAGGGGAGCAGAGAGACCGAAGCAGGGGAGCAGAGAGACCGAAGCAGGGAAGTGGAGGGACTGAAGTGCAGATTGGTTGTTTAAAGCAAAACAATGAAACTAAACACAATTAAGAGTGTTATGGGAAATGATGGTATGGAAGTCAATTATAATTGGGCAGTTCATGTATAGTACAGAGAATAAAATACGGTAAAAGGTAACAACTGAACAGCAGAGGTACGAGGGAGGGGGGAGGTTTAATTTATAAAACTTATGTAACAGCGTGGGCATGCAGTAGTTGTTGCTGTAAAAGGCACTGTATTTATTGATGTAAAACCAAAATTACAAGTGTTTTAACAGCATGCCAAAGTTCCTAAACAATTATTTTCAAGCAACACACAATAACTACTACTATTTGATTGAAGAAATTAACAGCCATTACTAAGTAATAAAAAATAATTATATTAAAAAATTAATAATTCATTAACCATAAAAAATGTTAGTAAAGATAAAAAAAAGCCAAGCAGTAACATTTTTTAATGTCTTGCNCATTAACCATAAAAAATGTTAGTAAAGATAAAAAAAAGCCAAGCAGTAACATTTTTTAATGTCTTGCATAACGAAAATTAGTGCTGTACTGAATATAAACTCCCAATTTATTTCACATACTAACACCTGATACATAAAATGGAGGTCTAACAGTAGAGCCTACAAAAAGCACAATATGCAGGCAGCACTTCTATTCTTCCATTTAATAGCATACTTTGAAATAAATTGTGCACTTTCAGCTTGAAAACCAGAAATAACTCAAATAGTTTAACCTACCTGAAATTCCTGCAGGTTGTGCATCTGCAGAACTTCCAACATTTTGATCATCATTACCAGTGGCTGGAGTTGGGTTATCCAATAACTGCTCATTTCTTGAGGATTCACTGCACTTTTCAACATCTGCACTTTTGGCTATCACATTTTCATCATCATGCACAACACTTTGAACTAAACTTGTAGCTGCACTGCACGGTTGAGAAAGAACACTCTCATCTTGAGATACAATCTTGGGTGGAGAAGTAGACGAAGCTTTTTCCTGCACATTTCCATGCACACTGCTCTGCATTCTGGGAATCAGTTCCTGTTGCAGCACTTGTCGACTATCAATTTCTGAAGAGGAACGCACTCTGTTGATAAGTGGATACAGATCATCCTCAGAACTGTCACTATCAGAGGACGAGAGATCATCAGAATCTGAATCATAAGGGAGTTTGGTATCACAACTGTGCCTTCGCTGTACTTGAGGCCTGAACTGCTCATCCCTCAGATTCACACCATCACTNGGAGTTTGGTATCACAACTGTGCCTTCGCTGTACTTGAGGCCTGAACTGCTCATCCCTCAGATTCACACCATCACTGCCTATGATACCACTACCAAGAAATCCACTACTGTGGAAAGGAATGTGGAGAAGTGGCCACCGCGCTGGATACTTGGGAGCAAAGGCAGAGTAACTGACAGGATTTGATACATGTCGAAAGGTTGATGGCTGTTGTAGTACCAGCCCATAATTTTTAACAGGTGGTGATTTCACAGGCTGAGTTTCTGGACGTTTATTAACTGTTAGACACAATGGTGCACTTTGGACACTTCCATCAGCTATAACTTGAGAATCTGCTACTTTAGCCCAACCAGTCCTGTGGTGGGATGCACCATCACCACTGTTGGTTTTGCTGCATTCCCCTTTTACCAAGTTTATAGCCCCAACATCATTCACTACAAACTGTTCAAAATGTTCACCATCCCCATTCCCCGTCTCTTCATCAGATGACAGACCTTCAGATGACACACTACTGATATCTGTGTAAGTATTTAGGGCATTAGAATGTTGACGTGACCTGATAAGCTGAGCTTTGTTCTTAACATTATCAAAATTATTAAAATCTGAGGGTAGCATCCACAGTTTATTTTCCGATACACACTTGGCTGCAACTCCTTTACTCCCAGACAAGTTCTTTCCTTTCTTTGATTTTACACCATTTCCTACATTTTGGCTAAATCATAACACATTAAAGAGTGTTGAAGTTAATAACTCTCTTATGGCAACTGAATCAACTACAGACGAGGGCAACTTAACCTCGGTGTCAAAACTATGTGCTGAACTTGCACCACACTGTGCAGATGAGTTGTTTGAATTTGAGCAAGAGTTTTGAGCAGCAGAATTGGCAGTGTTGGTTTCTTCAGATGGAGGCATCATTCCTTTAGCATCTACCCCAGCTGATGCATTCACAGTTTTCTGGCAAGAAAAGGGCATTGAAAGCAATTAGCATCAATAAAAATACAATATTAAGTTAATCACTGTACTAAAGTTACAAATAGATGGTTAAAAACAAGCAGCAGACTGAAGAAGCAAATGAAATAGATTTTGTAAAAGTAAGTCAAAGCTGTAACAAAAACGGTTCCNAAACAAGCAGCAGACTGAAGAAGCAAATGAAATAGATTTTGTAAAAGTAAGTCAAAGCTGTAACAAAAACGGTTCTACATTTCACACATTATGCTAGACAATTTAAGAGGGTGTGGTACATAAATTAATGCTGAACATGTTAACTGAAGTTTACAGGTATCTGGAAGCCAATATCAAAAAATCAAGAAAGGGCAATCCTAAATAGCAGTTTCTGCCTACTCTACGAGAGAAAATATTTTGAAGGAATTAAATACTCTTTTAGAGCAATACCTTATGCCACACTAAAATGTGTAGATTTATGGCATAAAAGCTTGATAGTAACGCAACACGGAGGCAATCNAAACAAGCAGCAGACTGAAGAAGCAAATGAAATAGATTTTGTAAAAGTAAGTCAAAGCTGTAACAAAAACGGTTCCACATTTCACGCATTATGCTAGACAATTTAAGAGGGTGTGGTACATAAATTAATGCTGGACATGTTAACTGAAGTTTACAGGTATCTGGAAGCCAATATCAAAAAATCAAGAAAGGGCAATCCTAAACAGCAGTTTCTGCCTACTCTACGAGAAAATATTTTGAAGGAATTAAATACTCTTTTAGCGCAATACCTTATGCCACACTAAAATGTGTAGATTTATGGCATAAAAGCTTGATAGTAACGCAACACGGAGGCAATCTATTTCCTGACAAAGTTAGTGAAAATATTTTATCTAGGAATTCTTAATTTTTCTATATCCACTTCCAAAAACATGTAGATTTTTGTGTGTTTAGTGTCAATTTACATAAAACACCCTCTTAAGAGACACACATGGCTAGATAAATGGCAGTTTAAAAAACAGAGTGATAATCACAATTTATTTACCAAGTAAAGATTATACTCTTTCCTAATGAGTAACATAAATATTAACAAATTTAAAACCTAATTTAGTTTCCTTCAACACTGACAATGCATTTCTATACCAATCTTCTTGCAAAAAGTAAACCATTGGTTAATCATATATTTTAATATCATCACCATAACAATGTGTATGTGTTTTGTCATGTACTTGTGAATATAAAATGCACATAAACACAGAGAATAAAAAATAGTTAAATACAATAGGACATAATTAGTAAAATTATTGATGGAAACAACTTAAACTACACACAAGGAAAATGTAAGTCCAAAGTGTCAGCACAGAGAATAAAGAAGTCCATACATTCTCCATTAAATTAATAAAATTATAAATCATCACATTTGTAAAATATAAAGAAAAGTATGTTACAAAACAGCAATTTCCTGCATAAAGCAAATTACTTTTACTGAAAAAGCTTGACTGAAAGATTTGTAACTACTGTAAATAAAAGTTTTCTTTGATTTTTCTAGTATTTATGAAAATGCACATCCATTTTACACTGATGCAACCAAGTTGTTACAAAAATACATGGCACTTTGTCACAACACTGTAAGATGACATAAAATTAAGACTACGCTTTATATATCACCTTAATAAGGCCAAACTTGTTATCTTCAATTTATTTTATTTCACCAAATATGCTTTGTTATTGCAAGCTGTTGAATTAATGCAAACCATGTTCTTGCCAACTTCATTAAAACTAGCTGTTCTAAAACGCATTTTACTTTAATATTCATTGCTGTGATCTAACCACAAGTGAATATCAATTTAGGTATTCACTTTGAATTCTACTGCCTAATTTGCCATTTTCAGCCCTGATGCATGTATACATATAATCCATTCACGGTTTCTTCGGATGTTTTGAAACGAACCTTTGAATAATCACCCTGGGAGTAACACGTCTACCTGTTTTTTTTTAAATAACATGTATACCACAAATATATAACACTGTGATTATGTATTCATGAATAAACAAAACTTTAACTTAGTATCTTCTATAACTTTTAATATTTATTTAGTATTTAATACGAATTAAAAACAGCGAGTGAGANAAACTTTAACTTAGTATCTTCTATAACTTTTAATATTTATTTAGTATTTAATACGAATTAAAAACAGCGAGTGAGAGCATCAATGTGTTGGCAACAGCTAGTAAGAAATAGTTCACAGTTAAAATATTATTTTGACCTAGTTTTTTGGTGTGCTATTTGTAAATTAAACGTTGCATATTGATACATTAAAATTTTTAGGTAGCACTGAAGGAAACATATTTAATTGTTACAGTTAAAAATATCAGCGCAAATTACAGTGTGTAGGCCCTAGTGACATGGTGTTTATTTTTCGTCCAAGGAAGAAACTAATAGACTGACCAGAGCTTGTCGCTCGCTTANAGGCCCTAGTGACATGGTGTTTATTTTTCGTCCAAGGAAGAAACTAATAGACTGACCAGAGCTTGTCGCTCGCTTGCTTACTTGCTCTGCTCTCTCTCTCTTTCTCTCTGGAAATTTCGCACCGCTCGTAGTAGCAGGAAAATTATACATGTTCTCAATTTTAACATATTTTATACTTATTACAGCAAAAATTATGATTTAAACATTTTTGATGTACAAGTGAAACAAGATTTTATTGTTTGAATACTTATTATAATATTTTTATATGTGATGGCGGGACGGTTAAAAATCCGAAGTTTGCAGAAGTGGCGAATGGCGACATGAACAAAGCGTTAATTTCTCTTGTGAAAAATACTTCAAATTACCACATCAAGTTTGTATACGTTGTGTTTTTAACCTGTCTAGGCAAGTTAAGATGTGATAATTTTTTTTTCCCATAGCAGGAATAAATATACTGTAACGTGCGTCGTGACCTCTGTGTGTGAAAGAGTATTGTTGCAATTACTTTACGTTGGGCCTGTGTGTGTGTGATTGCCAATATTGGAAATGCAAAATTTATACTTTTGACAATGAACCATTTTTATGAAGAAATATATTTTTTGAAAGTCGCGTCTGTTTATGTATCACAACGTTATAACATTTGCCCTAGGTGTTTGATACACAATTGTGTAATGTGCTTACGTTTCTGTGATTTGAATGTTTTCCACAATCCCAACAAAATACTAAGCCCAGCCAGATTAATTTAAATAAATAATTTAACAAACCTAGTAAAAACTAAGTACCTATGCAAAGAACTCTGAGAAAAATAACAGATGCGGTAGACCTATTTGTGCTCATGTTCACCACTATCTTTTAAGTTATCGCTGCTACATACAAAANAGGCCCTAGTGACATGGTGTTTATTTTTCGTCCAAGGAAGAAACTAATAGACTGACCAGAGCTTGTCGCTCGCTTACTTGCTCTGCTCTCTCTCTCTTTCTCTCTGGAAATTTCGCACCGCTCGTAGTAGCAGGAAAATTATACATGTTCTCAATTTTAGCATATTTCATACTTATTACAGCAAAAATTATGATTTAAACATTTTTGATGTACAAGTGAAACAAGATTTTATTGTTTGAATACTTATTATAATATTTTTATATGTGATGGCGGGACGGTTAAAAATCCGAAGTTTGCAGAAGTGGCGAATGGCGACATGAACAAAGCGTTAATTTCTCTTGTGAAAAATACTTCAAATTACCACATCAAGTTTGTATACGTTGTGTTTTTAACCTGTCTAGGCAAGTTAAGATGTGATAATTTTTTTTTCCCATAGCAGGAATAAATATACTGTAACGTGCGTCGTGACCTCTGTGTGTGAAAGAGTATTGTTGCAATTACTTTACGTTGGGCCTGTGTGTGTGTGATTGCCAATATTGGAAATGCAAAATTTATACTTTTGACAGTGAACCAATTTTATGAAGAAATATATTTTTTGAAAGTCGCGTCTGTTTATGTATCACAACGTTATAACATTTGCCCTAGGTGTTTGATACACAATTGTGTAATGTGCTTACGTTTCTGTGATTTGAATGTTTGCCACAATCCCAACAAAATACTAAGCCCAGCCAGATTAATTTAAATAAATAATTTAACAAACCTAGTAAAAACTAAGTACCTATGCAAAGAACTCTGAGCAAAATAACAGATGCGGTAGACCTATTTGTGCTCATGTTCACCACTATCTTTTAAGTTATCGCTGCTACATACAAAAAATTAGTGACACGAGTTATATGCTTGAATTGTTTGTGTCTTTTCGCTGGAATGGTTGTTCCTTCGTTTTTTTTTTCCCAACTGAAGCCGTCCTTTTAACAAAATAACCCGACATATATCAATAACAAGAGGTTAAATACTACAGTTATTTACCCCGCAGTTGTAACAGGGTTAAACACGGTCGTGGCAAATTGATTAACGTGTTTGACGTGTAATTTGCTATGTCTTGTATAACAAATATGTTAACAATGTAAAATAATAAGTCATAAAGCTGACCTAACTATGGTTATAGGCCTAAATTGTGAACATTCGTACAAAATAGTTTTTGAAAACAGTAAAAAAAGAATTTGACAGTTAAAACTTAGAAGTCAGATGGCAGTGTTAATGTTTACCTGTAGCGGAAGGATACATAGTAAGTGTGAAGTAACAGTGAATGGCCTATAACTCATTTCATGGTGGTTATCTTTCTTCAAGAATAAACAGCACCCAAACAATCTCTTATTGTGAACCACACTTTAATACTAAATATTACAGCAAAATTCATAACAATAACATGTTTTATAAGACCATTGTCATAAAAGAAGTTGCACAGAAATGCTTAAGTAAAAATAACCACAAAATGTGTAAAATGGTTATGAAATATGGTTTATGTCTGACCATTCTGTGGAACAATATTGTATCTACTTTTGTCACAGATGAACAACTCTAACAGCACAACAGACATCTGACATGTTGCTTCTCCCAGAGACAGAAAATCAGATTGCAGCATTGTTTCACTTGCAGTAACTTTGAACTAAGTTGAACTTAATACCAACAAGAATCAACGAGCTCTTGCAAGTCAACCACTGTCTTAAATCCTTCTAACACAAGAAGGAAGAACCGTATCAGATACAAACACATTTTTTTTCAAATACAGTAATGCTTTTTACCTGTAAATGTATTATTTGTTTGCATATGCCACAGAATTTCACAGAGTCAGCAAGGGCATGGGATATTGTGCAATATAAAAGTCACCATGAAAAAATGTATTATTTTAAAAAAAGTTTGATACCAAATTGTAAAATAAGTTTCCATATATTTCACATGGACAGAAAATGGCAGTTGCTACAAGCTTGTTGAAATACTATCTACAATTCTGCTAATAACTTGTATAAAACCATCCGTGTACTATGAAAAATAATATTATGATTGAATTCATAATGTAATATTACAAGCAAATATGACAGTGTATTTTATGGGTTCTGGAAATATGAGGTGTGCCCCCGCCCCTCCTAAAATTATGTTTTTGTTGCGTAAACACAACTCTCACAGGTCTTCAGTACTTCTGTTCGATCTTGATTCCCTGTACAGTTGAGTCATTAAACTACAGAACCAAATAATTAGCATTTATATTTTCTGATAGCCACAGTTGTTTGCAGTTTTAGAATGATTTCTTCTCAACTGATAGGTTGAGCACTAAATTACCCTAAGAAAATAATTGCAACTGTTTGATACATAACTTACTGCTGTAACCTCATCTTCATCCTTGTCACAATGAATCTGAATTTTACACACATGGGAAAACATAGAGAACACCATTTTTTCAAGGTACATAAAAACTTCCTCCTCCCTCTGAAAAATGTTAAAAAAACAAAAAAAAAAAAAAAAAAAAAAANAAAAAATTTCAAATTGGGGATGCCATTACATTTCACCCCAATGAGGGCTCTGCCTTTGCCAACTGTCTTTCAGGATCGCTCATTTGAAAAGCTGTCACACCAGTATGAAGGCCGCGAGTCCTTTTTGCCACACACATATTACCATGTAATATAATATTATATTTGTTAACATGTTTCAACCTGCCAATTAAAGCGAATGCATGTCCTGTAGAGCTTTATAATTCCACACAACTCAAAAACATATCAACTAATGGTCAATGTGTCTAATAACTGTCAAGCCACACATTTTATGAAGTTTGGTTGCACTAGAAGTAGTTTTTACTATCATCATAGTTTTTAATTACATGTGTAATTTTTTCCTACCATAGCCCATTTCTCCACCCTTTATTTTGGGTCCAGATTCTTATTTATCAACATAACATAAATCTACTGGTACCCACGCAGCTAGCTAGTCGAGCTTCTACCATGGCAATTTGAGTCAATTTCCTAGTGAGGAGTTGCATCTGGATATTTACATGTGAGAACTGTGGCTGATGTTGCAGACAGCTGGTAGTTTTTATTGGGNAGTGAGGAGTTGCATCTGAATATTTACATGTGAGAACTGTGGCTGATGTTGCAGACAGCTGGTAGTTTTTATTGGAGTACTCCCATTTCCCTTGTCCTTTAATTCGGTTGCTTTTCCACCTCCACCTCAACTCAAGTTCACTTTTCTGACTACCCAGAGCAGCAGACGTGTCCCACAAGTTAAACAGCCAGCTCCCTGCCTGCCCCCCCTCCCCCTCCAGTCATCCGCAACACTGCCTTATGGCGGGAATTGTCTGGTTTTTTTTCTTGCTAACCAAAAATCATAAAAACAAATAAATATTAGCTTACAAAGAATTATAACTATAAACTGGTAACACGCCATTACTGAACATATAAGCATATCAGAGGTTTATTTTCGTAATGATAATGTTACATCACATTGCTGCACATAGTCGTGAAGCACCAGAAACTTGTTTGTCATCTAACACCCAGTAATTACATTTAATGAAATCAATAAACTTTAAACGCATTGAACAAAACCTCTTCAAAAATCTCTCAGCATTTTTTTTTTCAATCTATTGGGCATAGCAAATTGTGCACCAGAAAAGAGAAAAATTTATATACGGTTCTGAATCCTGGAAAATGTGACAATAATAGTAGTTTGAAGTAGGGTTTTTAAATCCACAGAAATCACCTGTTTCTTTTACAGCCAGGTACGTTCTAACACTGTAAAGTACTCAAGCCAACATACAAAGACATATAGACTATTCACGGTAAAGTGAGCACTTTTGAAGCCCCTCTATTTGGAATAATAGTGAATAAATATATTATATTTCAGCCTTAGACTTTAACGTTCAAGTGCGGTGGAATATAACGCTGTGTTTATTACTTACATGGCAATATTTATTTAAAAAGGCGGTTAAATGATAATGGCTGAAAGGAAAAAAGTAACAAGGGTCTCAAAAGTGCTCACTTTACCATGAACATCCTATATGTCTAACACATGTAATTAATTTTTTCCAAATACCATAAAAAAACTTCAACAGACTGATATAATATAATTACTATCCAAAAAATAAATGCAATAAGCAGTACATGAATTAACTGTACACCTATTTATATCAAACCCAATACTAAGTAAACAATCGCACAAATATTCTGGAATATGCAATACGTAAAACTATAAAATCAAATGTTTCAAAGGCAAGAAGAAAACTTACTTGGTTACTTTGTTTTTTATCCACCAACTTTGAATCATTATCTTCTTCGACTTCATCATTTTCTCCAAAAGAAATGGCTTCATCTTGTTGAGTTTGCTGAAATCCATCTGAAATAAAACCATCAGGTCACTACAATATAGCAACTGAGGCTTGGCACATTAAAAACATAATTACTTGAATTTCTCGAAACTGGCAACATCCTCAATGACTTTAACATACCTCAAGAACCTACTTTACTCCTCACTTTATTTTTTGAACATTCTCAAAATTTTTGTTTNTCAATGACTTTAACATACCTCAAGAACCTACTTTACTCCTCACTTTATTTTTTGAACATTCTCAAAATTTTTGTTTAGCCATTACACTAATTGAACCAGTAATTCCCCAGATTCAATAACAATAAGGAAAATCANTTAGCCATTACACTAATTGAACCAGTAATTCCCCAGATTCAATAACAATAAGGAAAATCAACCAAATGAATTAAGCACTAGGCATTTGCTCAAACCATATGCATGTAGGTACAGAAGCCACACTGAAACGAGCAAAGAATTTTAACACATATCCAAATACAGATAGAATTTTTGACTGGATCACTTTCAGCAAGAAAGTTAAATCAAGAATGCATTGTAATGTTTTAAGATCAATTTATAACAAGCAAAAAACATTCTTATGATAAGTTCTTCNTCAATGACTTTAACATACCTCAAGAACCTACTTTACTCCTCACTTTATTTTTTGAACATTCTCAAAATTTTTGTTCAGCCATTACACTAATTGAACCAGTAATTCCCCAGATTCAATAACAATAAGGAAAATAAACCAAATGAATTAAGCACTAGGCATTTGCTCAAACCATATGCATGTAGGTACAGAAGCCACACTGAAACGAGCAAAGAATTTTAACACACATCTAAATACAGATAGAATTTTTGACTGGATCACTTTCAGCAAGAACGTTAAATCAAGAATGCATTGTAATGTTTTAAGATCAATTTATAACAAGCAAAAAACATTCTTATGATAAGTTCTTCNGTTAAATCAAGAATGCATTGTAATGTTTTAAGATCAATTTATAACAAGCAAAAAACATTCTTATGATAAGTTCTTCAATATTCTGATATGTATGAAGAATAAGTTAAAAATTTACTTTAAGCCCATCTGGTTAGGATGAAATAAAACACCCGCATTATAGATACAAAATGTCTATCACTACTGACCCTGAACTAAATTTCCAAAAACACAAAATAACCAACAACAATGTAAACCCTTTAAAAATTAAGGTTACAAATAAAAAATTCTTTTGATGCTTTGAAAAATGGAATCCACAACACATGGAACAATACAGCAATCCATACTATAGATTGTACATGTCAATTCCAAATGTATGATTGGAGAGCATTTAGAACTGCATGGTCTTACAAAAATCAAAATCAATAAACACNAGCAATCCATACTATAGATTATACATGTCAATTCCAAATGTATGATTGGAGAGCATTTAGAACTGCATGGTCTTACAAAAATCAAAATCAATAAACACAAGACTCCACATGCTGAAGTTTCAAATGCATGATGACATTGCAAAAAATTACCACCATCCTTATTGTAAGGTTGCACAATACAGAGGTCAAGTAAATACAAGTTTCATTAACAGATGCATTACACAATCCAGATGGGTTTTTTAAAATTCCCATTTCTAAAATACAATATATTTATGTATGACAAATCATACAAATAAATGTAAATTTAATTATTTATGCTATCTATATACGCACCATTGAAGAAAAATACACAAAAGAAAAACTGATAAATAACCATTATCTCCAGTTTTTAATACATATCAAGCAAATCATTGTNTACCATTGAAGAAAAATACACAAAAGAAAAACTGATAAATAACCATTATCTCCAGTTTTTAATACATATCAAGCAAATCATTGTTCTGTACAAATTTATTTTATTGTAGTTACATTATCATTTCAATCATTTAATTTAACATGATTTACTATCTTGAGAAAATACTTTGAGATATATTGNTAAAATACAATATATTTATGTATGACAAATCATACAAATAAATGTAAATTTAATTATTTATGCTATCTATATACGCACCATTGAAGAAAAATACACAAAAGAAAAACTGATAAATAACCATTATCTCCAGTTTTTAATACATATCAAGCAAATCATTGTTCTGTACAAATTTATTTTCTTGTAGTTACATTATCATTTCAATCATTTAATTTAACATGATTTACTATCTTGAGAAAATACTTTGAGATATATTGCTACCATACCACTAAACTATTTAACGAAGTGATTAAATGAATGAAAAAAACTACTCTGTTTGCTGCTTNGCTACCATACCACTAAACTATTTAACGAAGTGATTAAATGAATGAAAAAAACTACTCTGTTTGCTGCTTCCTATCATATTTCAGCTGCACAAATTATTATTTTCATAAATATCTTGTCAATTTCTTTTCTTAAAATAATGAAACAAGGATCAGGGATATTTTAACTAATGCTATCTACAATGATAATTAAAAATTTTTGAGGGAAAAGTCTTTTATTGCAATTTTGTACGTAAAATATTTTGTTAATAATTATGCTTTTTTTTTTTTTTTTTTTTTCAAAGACAGCAAACACTTAACATTGCAAAAAAAGAAATTTCTTGAATTCAAATTATTATGATGCAGGTTTCATACATGTTATCAGAACACCATGTCACAAAAATACAGAGGTAACCACAATCACTATGGTATAAGAAAGGGATTTCATTTGGTTTATTTAATATTTACCTTTTGAGTTTTCTAAAGATCTTATAAGATAAATTATTAAAAGCATAATTTTTTATATCATATCTGTGTATATGTACCTACTTTGCAAGTGACTCCAACTCAAATGTATCAGTATCGTGCAGCTCATTTAAATACAAATCAGTAATTCAAGGAAATAACTTGCATACTCTGAAGTTTGGGTAATAAGTTCAAAAAAGTTTACCTACTGAAACTAGTAAAAATTTTATGGTAAAAATTCTAAACATATTTTACATACCGTGCAAAAATTTAGTTATTTTATTAAATACATTTCTGTAACAACATGTTTAAAAGAAAANAACATATTTTACATACCGTGCAAAAATTTAGTTATTTTATTAAATACATTTCTGTAACAACATGTTTAAAAGAAAGTGTACCTAATAAAAACATTTTGCTCTTTAATACAGAGCCACAATAACAATAAACAGTTTGGTGCTTGCATTAACCAAATCCTAAACAAACACTGCATGTATCATACTATAATATATCCCTTNACAATAAACAGTTTGGTGCTTGCATTAACCAAATCCTAAACAAACACTGCATGTATCATACTATAATATATCCCTTCTTCTTTACTGCCAATAGTGGCAGCTTAATTGATGTGTTTAGACCCTAGCTGCAGTATTTGCAAAATGTTCACCACATACAAAAAATTACTACTAGTGTGAGGTCAAGAGAATCTTAAGCTGCAAATACATTAAGACAGGTTTTCATTTAGCCACATGCCCAGCCTTTACAAGTATTCCAATTTTTTCATACAGTCTATGAATTTAAAAAAAGCCACTTTCAAAATATGTTTTGTAGAATGGTAGAAAAAAAGAAAGAAATATGTAACACACAGTAAAATTTACATTTTTGGTCAATGTTTAATAAAAACCGATTATTTATTTTGCATCTAAAGAATTGCATTTATTTTGATGCCACAATCTTTCCTGGGAAGAAAAATAAAATAAAGAGGGGAGGTAGAAAGGTCNAAAGAATTGCATTTATTTTGATGCCACAATCTTTCCTGGGAAGAAAAATAAAATAAAGAGGGGAGGTAGAAAGGTAAACTCCATTCGGTGTTACTTCCAACTATTCTGAAGTCTTGCTTAAGATCTACTTCCAGGATATTCACCCGCCTCATGCAAACAAAGCTTAACCGAGTCTAAAAAATTACACCAGAGGGACAACACACCACATGAGTGTATTTANCCAGGATATTCACCCGCCTCATGCAAACAAAGCTTAACCGAGTCTAAAAAATTACACCAGAGGGACAACACACCACATGAGTGTATTCAATGTAATAACATTTTACGTGAGAACTATTTGTTGCAAGGCATTAACAACACACCTATTTTCTCTCTAGTTTCTATTCATATTAATTTTAAATGAAATGTTATCATTTATAGATATAATATAAATAAAAGTTCAATTTTAACAAAAATTAGGTACTTTTAAGTATAAAACGCTTGTGACACACAACATTTATGAAACAAAGAAGCATGTCACATGGGGTGATTTTTCAAAGATTTTATAAAAACACAAACAGACTATAATTACTGCAATAACAGGAAAACCTACAAGGATCATCATTAGAAAAATGCCTTGCCTCAAACGTATCCTCCTATGCTCTGTGGTTTTTGTGATATTTCACAACACAGTACCTTGGAAATCTGTTTACCCAAATGTCTGAATTAAAACACTGCTTAATATATATTTTATTCTCAACAGTTAGTAATATCCTGTGTATAAATTTTGAAAGTATCCACAACATTTTGATTTTTATCAATCATCTGGACCAAGTTCTCCGCCATCAAGTTGAGACAAAAATTTTTTGTACTGCAATATCTAGTTGCATTACACTACATATGCTAAGTAGAAATTAATTGCAGCATAGCAATTTTTTTTNTCTGTTTACCCAAATGTCTGAATTAAAACACTGCTTAATATATATTTTATTCTCAACAGTTAGTAATATCCTGTGTATAAATTTTGAAAGTATCCACAACATTTTGATTTTTATCAATCATCTGGACCAAGTTCTACGCCATCAAGTTGAGACAAAAATTTTTTGTACTGCAATATCTAGTTGCATTACACTACATATGCTAAGTAGAAATTAATTGCAGCATAGCAATTTTTTATCTTTCATTCCAACTTATTAATTGTTTTGCATAGTTGATTTTTTGTAGCTGCCTTTGCAACTTTCTGACTATTGTTAAAAACTGCTAGTCTATACAAATACTCCAAGCACAAGAATAAATTGATATTTATACAAAGAAAAAAACTCCAACCAACTCTTTTGTAATATTTCGACATCTGTAAATTCAATAACTTATCAATCCACCATATTGTGACACAATGCACCAATGCAACTACATTTAGTGAATGAGGGAAAAGTCAAAAGCATTTCTGATAAGAACCACTTTAATTTATGCTATAAATTAAATTGAAATTGTTAATACACTTGAAAATAACTACAAAACTGAGAAGAAGACACCTAAAGGCAAAGTGTGCCAATCTATAATCACAAAAGTTAAAATATAATGCAAAAAATGAAACATTACTTTTGCTAGGAAGAACCTTGATACCCTACCACCTGACTATTTTAACAGGACACTGTAACAATGCAAATCCCCTGACAACAAAAAGCAAATTTCTATCACTGTACATTACTTAGAAGATGCAAAGAAACACAGTGACCATGACACTTCAAGGATATAGTAAAAAAAACACTCAGCTTACCTATAGAACCTCCCTTTCAAACAGTGTACTCGACTGGATGTGAATTACTATTGAAGTGTTAATGCTATAAAAAACTATATTTGTGAAGAATACTGATATTTCATACTTGACAGCCATGCTGAACTAGTGAATTATAGCAATTAATAAAATGAATCATCATAATGTATGGTGTCACATCGAGAGGATGGAGAAGGGAAATATCCTCTGGTGTCTTGTTACTGAAATTGTGATTACAATATATTATCATAAGTAACTAGAATACGGAAGAGAACAGTACATCACTGAATAAAAAAAAAAATTACACATTTTCTGATGCTTATTGTCATGTTATATCACACCTAACACTTGTATTTTTCAATATAAATAGATATCTGCACAAGCAAAAATGTCCCAAAATTGGCTACCCCTACCCTCTTCACATCCAAAGTCGAGAAAAGGGGAGTTACAGCACTCTATTCCCCAATTACAAACATGTACAAGCAGAACATGTAAACGGGGATAACTGAATTGTTTCACACTTATCTATATAAAACATATAATTTTAAGCAAATTATCTACATGCAAGGAAACACGGTGGCTGAGCGGTTAGACTACTCGTCTACCACCAAGACGAACCAGGCTCAATCCTCGGCTGAGTCACACTCGGATTTTCGCAAGTGGGAATCATGCCGGACAATGCAGCTGGTCTGCGGGTTTTCTCTGGGATCTCCCGATTCCTCCGCCCTTATATTTTGGTGCAGCTCCATTCTCATCTAATTTCACAATCATCGGCTTCCAAGACCTCATTGTTAAGAGCCGCCCAAATAACTCAACTCTACATGTACAGTGCTGTAGGAGAGTTTCCAAATTTGGCCCAAAAGAAAGATTTTTATCTAACAATAATATTAATATATTACCAGGATAAGATAAATCATAAGTATTATGAAAAAATTTATAAAAAAATTGATGAATCCTGGACCGAATTGTTGACCATCTGCCTTTGTTACGGAATATATTTTTTTGCATAAGTACACAATATGACTGGAGTGTTTTATTTACACTCCCGAGAAAAAAATATTGGTTGTTTTTCACACATGAGGGTGAAACTCCCCTGCCCTTATATTTCGGCGCTGCTTCATTCTCACCTCATTTCACCCTCATTGGCTTCCAAGACCTCGCTGTTAAGAGCCACCCGCCCAAATATCTCTCTCTCTCTCTCTCTCCAACGGAGAGTAAAAAATTTTGGGCTCGAGTCCATCTGTCTGAGAGCAGTATATGCTGTTNCCATCTGCCTTTGTTACGGAATATATTTTTTTGCATAAGTACACAATATGACTGGAGTGTTTTATTTACACTCCCAAGAAAAAAATATTGGTTGTTTTTCACACATGAGGGTGAAACTCCCCTGCCCTTATATTTCGGCGCTGCTTCATTCTCACCTCATTTCACCCTCATTGGCTTCCAAGACCTCGCTGTTAAGAGCCACCCGCCCAAATATATCTCTCTCTCTCTCTCCAACGGAGAGTAAAAAATTTTGGGCTCGAGTCCATCTGTCTGAGAGCAGTATATGCTGTTTTCCAACGAAGTGGTTGTTCCGATATCGATCCAGATGTATAGAGCAATACTTTCTAATGGGAGCCTGCACACACGTCTGACATGAAAGAAGACAGTCTGCTGTGTTCACAACCCACATACATACAGCTTTGCAGACTGATGCAGCAGCGAGCGGTATCTCTATAATGAATAAAATAATTCAACGTAATGTTAAAGATTTTTCTTAGTTTTTGTATATACCAGATGCTATGCAACTACTTTTACTGGCAACCCAATACGTGTTGTAAAATATTGAAAATATTTTCCTTCTTGTTATCATTTGTTTAAAAGTAGGCAAGTATTCAAATCAAGTCGGTTCTGATAAAATTTCACTATACACACATCTATTTGTCAGCTTCATTGGCAAACCAAGATTTCAGGAAGACAAATAATCCTCGATAAAGGCGCTGTAATTTGTAGCAGCATTGGAAGGTATCGACAGGGGAATGATACTGTGTTCTCGGAAAAAAGAGCCTTAAGAGAACAGTGGGATGAGTGATTTTCTAGTATTAGGAGTACTGGGTCATCCTCAGACGGTTTGACATAATTTTTGAAATATTTAAGCCAAACAAGATTCAACTCAGAGTCAATGAAATCCAGTGTCAGAAATCATGCACACTAAGCCTACAGGAACATCCTCCTGCTTAATTCTTTTCCTGGAGAAAATAAATGGCAGGAGGTATGTAGAAGCCAACTGGATTCATGCAACGAACTACCGTCCCAGTCTGCCCTCTCTTTCTCTCTCTCCTGAAGACACTTAACTAATCGTTTGTCTTTGGGATAAATTACTTTGGGGGCTGTTCCGGACACGTCCATACGAAATATACGATGGGCATGTAATTTATTCTCTTCAGACCCTTGTTACAAATGATCAAAAAACACCTGTGACACTGTACAATGCTGAATCCTATATTCCTGCTGAGACTACATTTTCCGCTACATTCATTAATACGAAAATTGAAACTGGTTACAAAAAGTGTGAGCGCAATCTTATGGGATGAATGCGAGGTTTCTGAAATTATCTACTGATAGCACATGTCAGAGAATCATAACTTGCTATGTTGCCACGAATGCTTGGGACTATGACTGTTACACGATATACACATAATAAATGTACCTCACTTACATGCCCTTAAAATATTATATTAAAATAAATAACAAAAACCTGTCTGACACTTCAAATCTAGAAATATACTCCAGTAACAGCAAGTTTTACACCACGCACTTGTCTCACACTAACAAACTACCTGAGGTCATCCATAGTTTTTTTTGTGTTGCAGACAATCAGAAAATGGTATTGTGTACTCTTAGAGGCTGCACACTCTTACCTAAAACACCCTGAAACGAAATTTACTGTCAAAAAGTTGTCGTTCACACACAGAATTAAGAATTTATGGGAAAAGGAGGGGAAGGTGTTTCCTGTGTACTAATAAGCTTAAGGCTAGTTCAATAGACGCCTAATAGCATCACATAAGCCGTGGCCATATCAAAAGTTTTAAAACATAACTGTGACTTCAAAAACATAATAGTGACCAATATTTATATCTGCTATTATTTTTTTCAAACGTATGAGAATTTCTGACAGTAGGACCAAGTATTTACATATGATTTCACGAATTGCAATTTCCCATGACGCTAATTCTTAAATCCATGATCACAATGCCAATAATACGAAGAAAAAAATAGTATCACACCACACAATTGAACCGAAAACTATTATAGTAAGGCCTAATGGATAATTTTCCTCATTCACCTGCTATAACAAAGGTAGCAGTGTCTTGTTAAGGTAAACTTTTAGCTATGATGTTCAAATATAACAAAAAAAGCAAAATGAACCTCTCATGATCTACAGGAAAAGGGAGCATGACTAGAGGACAGAAACAAAACTAGCCACAGGCGGAATTGGAAATTTGGTGAACTATTCTTCTGTAGAGTTTGTGTCAACGGAAACTGTGTGCTGTAAGTTGGAAGAGCAAGTTTTTTGTATCTTTCTCTTTTTACCTATCCTCTCTTTCTACCTCATCTTTAAAATTGCCTGCCATCTGGCTTTATCAACCGTTAGAAACATGGAATTTTTGCAGTAATCGATTATGTAAAACAAAAGCAACGGAGCCCGATTTTTTTCCTTGCACTAGTAAAAATGATCTCGTCAAAATAAAAACTGCCATTATTTTGTTTTATTTACGCAGAGAGCAGAAACTTAAGTAGGGTGCTCCAACCTTCATTCAAGATTTGCAGTCACTGGAAAAAATGTGCGATATGGCATTGTTAACCACAAAGCGAGATGGGGGGNTACAAGAGGGGGAGAGGTACAAGAGGGGGAGAGGTACAAGAGGGGGAGAGGTACAAGAGGGGGAGAGGTACAAGAGGGGGAGAGGTACAAGAGGGGGAGAGGTACAAGAGGGGGAGAGGTACAAGAGGGGGAGAGGTACAAGAGGGGGAGAGGTACAAGAGGGGGAGAGGTACAAGAGGGGGAGAGGTACAAGAGGGGGAGAGGTACAAGAGGGGGAGAGGTACAAGAGGGGGAGAGGTACAAGAGGGGGAGAGGTACAAGAGGGGGAGAGGTACAAGAGGGGGAGAGGTACAAGAGGGGGAGAGGTACAAGAGGGGGAGAGGTACAAGAGGGGGAGAGGTACAAGAGGGGGAGAGGTACAAGAGGGGGAGAGGTACAAGAGGGGAGAGAAGCTAGAGGCACGAGGGAAAGTCAAAAGAGGGGGGAGAGAGAGCGAGAGAGATTAAGGAGAGGGGAGAGATAAATATATAATGAAAGAAAGATAAGGAGAGAGGGAAAGAAAGAGAATGAGAGAGATAAAAAACAATTGTTACGGATTAATGAGCTAGCTCTTGAACTGTGAACCTCGAGATTTGTTACAAAGATTTAACTCTTACTTGGCATAGTAACATATGTCAGCAGTTGAATGGAATTTACTGATTTTTTCATTTACACATGAATAAATCATTCGTTTCAGAACATAACTAATAGTGAAACAAATTTAACAATATCAATATACAGTACATACATATCCTACACCCTACCGACTACTTGTCCAAAAATAATCCCTGGAATAAAAGTTACTGCTAATAATTATTTAAAACATTCTCTCTCACCCATTTGTTACCCGAAGAGAGAAGTAATTTAACCGCAGCTACATTATCAAAACTTAAACACCACATAGAGTATGAAAATTTACCAACGGATTTGTGCGAAATATTCCCGTAAGAATTTCTTAAAAAACAGAAGCATCGTAAAGGAATTTAAGCAGTATGCAGTTTTTTGATCTACATCAGATAAAAACTGTGGGAGGCTATTCCTCATGTAAATCGAGAGAGAGAAAAAAGACGATCCGCGATAATTATTGGGGAAGGTAGGCGTAGCTGAAAATAATGATTTTCGAAATATTTTATTTCGAAATAATAATTAAATATTTGTGTTAAATTCTTGAATAGAATAGTTTTTTCTTGACTTGAAATCAGACGTGTGAAAATCTGGAACAATCGGGCAACCGCAACATTTGTACTAAACCTGATAATGCATTTCCACTATAAATATTCTGGTCTTAGCCAAGGTTTCAAAATTGTGTACGGGTAATAAGGCGTTTCGTACTGTTACGCGTCGGTGCCTTGCTTCGCCCGAGCGAGCGAAGAGAGTGTGGAGGACAGAGTAGTGATATGATATCGGGCGGCGGGTCATAAAGAAGAGTTTGAATGACAAGCGCGGGATAATCCTATAAGGGTTTGAAGATATAAAGACTTGCCGTCGCGCATTCTTCCACATGGCGCCGTGAAAATAACCCTCTGGTGGCTCACGCAATCCTGACCTTAAGCAGATTTAATTTCTGCGTTTATCCGAAGAATTTTCTAGTGGTTTACTGCCCTAGTTTCTCTCAGTGAGACTCGGGGTGCGGCGAACCTTCCAGGCCAAGGCCAGCGACTATTAAAGCGCATCGGGCCTCCGAACCGAGAGTTTATGAGAGTCGGGAGTCTGGGCGATTGTGCGACGTTAAAGGAGAGACGACGAGCTAGAGGAGCAACGAGTAGCACCAGAAGTGACCAGCGAGAGGAAAATATGCGACTGCGAGCATCAGAGCAGTGAAGGTGAGACTGGCAGACTGGACTATTGGAATGGATGCGTGAGTGAAAGATATTACAAATGATGGCAACAGATAGACTGGTTGTGTGTTAATGGTGAGTATGATTTAATTAACTATAACAAAACAGGAAATTTAAGGAGGACGTTAATTATAGTTGAAATAGACATTAAATATTACGCTCATCGATAAATAAAAAGAGTAGCAGTGAATATAGATAATTTAATACTGTAAATAATAGCTGTGTGAATAAATTAAATCCAGTTCTTTAATATTTATTAAAACCACCATCCATCACGAACTCTGATAAGCCCTTCAGGCTTCTTGTACCAGCACTTTTCATAATGAAGGACGATGATATAATCCATAAAATTTCCGCAGCTTTCGGATGTCATTTCAAGATAAACAACACTCAGGAATTTCTTTTGCATAAAGATATTTTTAATAATATGAAATATGGCCATTTAAATAACGTTTGTCAGGAGTGCCTAATTGCCTTATTAATTATCTACTTTAACAAAAGTCGCACTACTGTTTCTACCTTACTATAAGGAATAAATTTACAGCGTTTTCAGCAAAAAATAACCACATTTTCTATCTACTGCCAAGTGACTGCTGTTAAGTGGCCGAGGGTCATGAAGAAAACTGCTTACGCAGCATTCACACATTCGCAGATGACGCCGAGCAGACAGAGCGAATTTTGGTGGAGCGATTCACACGTTTCCAGATTTCCCGAGTTATCTGTGTATCAGTAATTTCTCCCTAAGGCCGTATCCCAACTTGAAAGTGTGCTCACACTACACCACCCCCTCTCTCGTACACACTGGCTCATTCTAGCGAATCGAGACTTGTGACATTTGAAAGCCTTCCGCCATATGCTTCTGATGGGAAAGGTAAGAAATAGTGAAAAATGAAACAGTCAAAAACTTAAACAATTATGTCCACAGCAGAGTTTTTAATAATATGCGCACGTCTAACAAACAAATCCTGAACATAATCACATCATAATTCTTTATGTTCCNATTCACCTTCCCAATTCTTTGAATAAATTAACAGCGTTTTTGAAATTCCAACTAATTTTGATTTTACACATTTTTGAGTGGTCAAAAACTTAAACAATTATGTCCACAGCAGAGTTTTTAATAATATGCGCACGTCTAACAAACAAATCCTGAACATAATCACATCATAATTCTTTATGTTCCGTACCACACGAAATATTGTCAGTACGTATTGAACATTTCACAATCGTATTGCACGAAAACAATAAAATATTTCTAACACCGTTGTAGGAACAAAAAAATTATGTCTGAATATTCGAGGTTAAACTTGAAAAACAACATGGATGCCACAGAGGGCACGAGAGTGAGGAGCTAGGTGAACATCGTCGTTCGCACTCCCTCTCTCAGAGTTGGGAGAGCAGAGAGTTTCAGCTTGCTTAGCTAAAACTGATGACAGGATGCAGTACATAAATACCGTATATACTTAGTAGCAGTAGTTACTATCACTATAAAAGGGATAGTACATAGAATTATAATTCCCTTGTGCGGGGAACGGTGGTGGATAGCAGGTCAACGGCGCCACTTCCATACTCTGGACCCAAGAGCAACCACTGAAGGGTAAAAATAGATAGAAATGACAATACACCTACGTGTTGAAATGCGTGTAATAAACGGGGGAAAAAATTAGAAAGTAATGTGTTCCGACAACATACAGCCATGGGCCAAATTAAAGCATAAGGAAAATCAATAAAAGTAAAACTTATGCCCCTACATTTTCCCAGAAAGGGAATAATAGTTGGGATGGAAAGTCACACACTTGTTGCCCAACCTATGGCAGACCATGTAAAAAAAAAACACTGTCAGATCTGTGTGTGTGAAAGAGAGAGAGAGAGAAAAAAAGGGGGGTGATGTGTGTAGGTGCGATTCAAGTACTGTAGGTATTAGACTAAATGCATTCTTGCCAATTACAACCGTCACGCACAATTACGTGTAACTACGAATGAAATACACCGTGCATAACTTCACTAGAAAAAAATCAGTAATATTTATGGTATATTACTAAATTTAACAGTGTATACGTGCGCGACGTTTGTAAAGTGGTAAAATGTTTGCGTCTTTACACACACATTTTATAGATATATATATATATATTATATACAATATATATTAGAGCCTGTTCTCTTGAACGCCTCGGCCCAGCAAAAGCATCAAAACTATGGCCGACGTCCGACGTGTAATTTGAATCCACGACCTCCTGCAGAGCAAGAGAATACTATTACATCCACGCGAATTGGGGTCTGGCTTTACTGACGAATTAAAATTGTCGAAATTTCGTTCAGAATAGGCTAACAAAGTAGGACCTAACAAATGTTAATATGCACAAGTGTAAAAGCAAAGTTTAAATTCCGTTTACGAAGGCAGAGCAAGTTGGCCTCGTTTTTTTTTTAAGTACAAACACTTAATGAAACTGCAACACATTACAACGAATAAAGCACACGTGTTTTGGGAGAAATATATTCTTAGCAGCACTGCAGTGCGACAAGTAAGTACGAGTCACTTTGTCGGTTGTTATGCCTGTTATTTTATAAACAATTCTAGGCATCGCATGCTCATTCTAATGTTATACGCGCACGGATATAGGTTGTAAAATCACCTGTTTACTTTCCATGAAGATATACTAATTTCAGCGAAAAAAGTTATTTATCAGATCAATGGAAATAAACCGATCACTCAATCTCCTTCAGTTTAGATATTAATACTTACCTGCTATAACATATTCCTTCAATCTTACTATACACACAAAAATGTGTGGCAAAAGGTAGGCAGTGATGTAAGTCAACGTATATTATTTGTTACAAATTGAAATAAATACAAACCACATAACCCTAAAATAAAACGTTAACGCCCTGACTGCTAAAACTAGCATAAGTTTTGATTTAACACAACACAGAAAACGGCTCTAGTGTTGTTGTTTTTTTGTCACGCTGCCGTCCAGGGCAAACAAAAATGGCGGAGCAGTCACAGCTACGACGAAAATGAGACTCGAGATGAACAAGTAATCACATGCTGAGAACTTATCCACGCGAATCTTAGAACTGTTTCCGACCTAAAACTGATAAAACGGGCCACTCCTTACCCGTCATTCGAGTTCGGGAGTTCCGCTAGAGAGACCAGCATACAGCGGCGAACGCCGAGGCCTGCGCGAGCGGCTTCGACGGGAGACACGACAGCGCCGTGAAACTGCTGCACGTGAAAATGGAGAGTTCCGTAGATAAAGGCTGCGCGAAGCGAAAATGTTCTTACCCACGCACTTCGCTGCAGACGGCCAGGACTCAGCAGCTGAGCGATAACACGTGTGTTGCTGAGCACGACGCAGCGCGGTTCGTCGCGCCGCCACGCCGCAAGATGGCAGCAGCTGTCGCGAGCTACTTCCGAGGGGGGAATAAAGTGGGCGGGGTAGCGGAGGAGAGACTATCACGTCTGCCTCTCCCCGCGATCAACCACCGCCGGGAATATACAAGAACGATACTGTGCTGACAAATTACAGTACGTTTAAGTTTCAGGATCCACTGGGGATTCGGATTCAGGGGGGACCTGCCCAATTGCGCTCCTCCCCCCACCAGAGTGATGTGCAAGTGTTACTCTAGTTAAACCAGCGCCAATCGAAAGAAAGTTGCCCCACCCCCTCTCTACTAGCACTCTTTCCTATCATAATAAAGAGCATGATTCCTATCCTCTGTCTCCTGTAGCATTTTTTGTTAAACATGATAATGCATGAAACAATTTTTAATTCTTTCCTATCGAAAGGGTTTTTTACGGTGACTGCCGGTTTTTCCCTTTCTCTTCTAATTATAGTTTAGCTATAGGTACACTTAGAGAGGTTCTCATGGCCATGGCAGCCCAATCCCTCTTTGCCGTGATGCATGTCTCCTTGCATGATACTCCCTCCCTTGTAGGTGTATGGGGCTTAGCCCTGAGACGCACTTAACTTCCGTCCCTATTGCGGGCTCATATAACACTTAGTTTTAGAGTAGTTAGTTAAAAAAAAAATCTGACAAATTACAGTCCATTCACGGTTACGTCAAACTTTTCTGAAGCCCTGCTGAAGTTACACTTTCAGAATATTTCTCCGCATTATGCTAACAAAGCTTAACAGAGTCTACAAAATTACACCAATGGGGCCCACACACCGCATTCATGCGCACTCAGTTACAAATAGTTTGCATAAGAACTATTTCTTCCTGGGCATTAGCATCACACCTATTTTCTTCCAGTTTTTATTTATATTAATTATAAATGAAATGCTGTACTTTATAAAAAAATAACCATTAAAACATTCAATTCGATCAAAAATATGATACATGTTAATACAAGTATAAGACGCTTGTGATGCACAACATATTTAGTAAACAACCAAACACGTTACACATGGGATGAATTTTAAAAGATTTGATTCAAAGAGTGTGAAGAAACCGCGAATTGACTATTTATTCACTATGAAAACGTCTTCACGAGCTCACTAAAGAAGCGCACATTATAGCACGGTTGTGCAGCAAATATGTGCATCGCATAATTTATGGCCACGCCTCAATTTTTTTAGACAATGAACGCTCTGCCACGACTGTATTTTTAAACCAAGTTTCTTACATTCTCTTACGGGATTTCGCAATCACTTACTATTGCGAATAAACAAAGAGACATAATGAAATACAGTATATTTATTTATCATTGGTCAATCATAAAAATGTATAATGCATGACCAACACATTTAAAGGATATTATCCGTGTTGACCCCTACTCATTAAAACTTAGAATTTTATTTATTGTAGTTTTGTATGTAAATGATGTAATTCATACTTGGAGATTGAACAAATGTTATATGTTTCTGTAGTTTTGTTTTAATTGACACGATATTTTAATTTATTACCAACTTTATTTATCGTGTCCATGTTTATAAGTTCACATTCTGATGTTTCAAGTTAAATGTCATTAGTGTTTGTATTTGTATATTTGGAATTTATTCTTAGTATTTGTATATCTGACAAGCTCTATATCCCCACTGTCTCAGGGCATATAAGAGGGATCTACAGAGTGTAATAAATAAATAATTCAAATAAATAAACAGTAACTACTTGGATATTCAACATGCGTGGAATATATTATTAATAAAAATGTTCCCAGGACGACACAGCATATTTTAAGTATACGTCGACTAAAAAAAAAAGTAAAAAAAATTTTTTTTAAAAAGGAGAAAAAAAGGGGGGGGGATATAAGAAATTTTGCATGAAATAATCATAGTTAACATACAAAATATCTTCTAGTTGAAATGTATCGCTGCAAATAATCTGTGTGTTGTAACCAAACTCAATTAGATATAACTTTAAATTAAATTCATTGTGGTTTTGATCCCTAGTAGCACATATAATTTAAATAATTTGTGGCTGCGTATGCTCTCTAATACAAATTAATTAAATTTCAAGAGCGAGATCAGAAAACAGTTCACCGGGCTTGTATTTATCCCAACGATTTTTACGACTTGCAGTAAGAAAAACTCGGCCCTATTTAAAACTGGTGAAATTTTTTTTTGTCATGGTGACGTCCGTGTTCAAACAAAAATGGCGGAAACCGCAGTAAACTGACGTAAAAGATACTAGTGTGAAACAAGTGCAGCGAAAATTCCAACATAACTACAGGGCTACTCTTTTATATCAACGAGTTCCGCACAAACATTTATAGCATACTCCAAAGTGGCGATGGTTCAAAATGTCACAAAATTCGATTCCTAGGAGTCCTTGAAATATCTCGAATGGTGGCCAAAGTATTCGAATATTTTTATCTGTGTGATCTCNGACAGGAATTTCCCTGTGAAGAAATTCTAGGATGGTAAAGGACGCGTGTCTGATGTCAGCGGGCAGGCCTTATGGGCGGCGTTGCGATAACGGCTTTCGGTGACGACAACTTTGGGAATAAATCCGGACGGTCATGGTGGTACCCACCTGTTCAGAGGAACTCCGCGTTTCCCTGCCCGTGGGCCTGGCGGTGGCTGTCAGACATTGGAAAGCCCATAAGAGCCATGGAAAATAAGAGGTAGCATGGGATGATCTGTTTGGCCCATCCAGAAGTACCCTCTTGATATACGGATCAGATGAGGTTGGACTCGTGCTGGCAGTGGTTGACTCCGTATGCTGGAGAAGGCTCGGAGAGATTCCCCCTCTTGCTGAAGAGCTGGACGTGAACAGGGCATGATCCGGGGGCGTCCCCGAGATGACGTCAGGGGCGTGGGTAGTGCTCCGGCCAGACCACACGCTTGGTAACTGAGTGCTAGGATCTCAGGCCTTGTGGTAGGACATGCTCGGTGCGATCTGTTATATCAGATCGGGGCTATGCTAGGTGCGGCCTGATAAACAGGTCGGAGCTACGGGTTTGATCAATTATGGTAAGCGCTGGTCATGTCTGCGTTGAGAGGGCGTGATCCATCTTCCCCGCCTACTGGGAGGCCGGGGAGCGGCAGGGCCGAATGGCTAAGAGCACCCCGTTAACAAATAAAAGCACAGCTTCGGCCGTGTTATCATTGTATGTGTGATCTTCTCGAGGAGTGATTCATCAGTATCACGCCTTACACGTATTCTTTGTCTGTGAGTACTCACTCTAGTTATCATGCAAATGTTACGCCGTTCGTTCCACGCTTGTTGTCGAATGTCTGCAGATATGATTGCTTAACAGGAAGAAATTGCAAATCACGATGTTCCTCGCCCAGGGCTGCGGGGTACTCGACGTCGACCTCCAGAATATAGCCAACATTATATCCAACATCAGCATAACCCAGCAAGCTCGTGGCATCGATGTTGGTGTCGACCCACCTGAAGTTGTGTACTAGCAACGGCAGCGACATGGTCCAGCCGTAAAGGTTGTTAGCGTCGAGGTGGGCTTGCTTGGATCATATAGCTCGGGCACGTAGGTATTGTTCGCCAACGCATGTCGCTTTATACACTGAGCCACGCCACCGCGAATTCCATTTCCACTAAACATAAGCATGTCGTAATCGGTTAGAAGCTCTAGATTTACCCCCATCGTTTTTAACATTGCAAATTGGACACATAAAGTGGCGTAAGTGCCAGTAACTGTGTGTACGCCACTTCGTCAGTCCACATGTGTCTCTTAAATGGTGATTACGTCATTGGGCAACTTTCGTATCCCAACACATTTTTTATATATTATCCTAAAGTTACAAATTTCTTTTTCATGTCTTAAATAATTAATGTATATTTAAGATTGTGCAGTATCTGTTGACTATGACACTTTTATGTGTGTGATTTGATTGTAACAGTAAGGCCACAGCCAAGGAACGAGCGGAACATTCAGATAAAGTTGCTGCAACAGTCGATCTGTAACAGGTTATCTATTTACCTATTCCTAAAGAGAGTGCAATATTTTACAAGCGTCGTATGTCAAACTACAACTTTACCATTAATAACATTAAAATCAAGCCCTGCCTCTGCTTCTTGTGGCACGAGGCGATCAGTAGGAGGGGATCTTGCGAAATAGCTACATGCTTGCTGTCTTCCTTCACATTCCTGATCAAGAAGGAATAGAGGAAGTTCATCTGTTCTCCGATGGAGTTGCTGGGCAAAACAAAAACCGCATAGTCATTACAATGCTCCTGTATGTCTTGAGGCACCCCGCCAGCTTTCGTACGATCACCCTCAACTTCTTTGAGGTAAACCATGGACGAAGCGAAGGAGATTCTGCGCACAGTGCAATTTCAACAGCTCTGTCTCACGCCGGTGATGTTTTCATTCCTTGCCAACTACCACCTATAATGACTCTTTCACGCCATGCTTCTCCATATGAAGTTCGAGAAATGCAATCAAATGAGTTCTTAGGCTATAATAAACTCTCTGAAGACATTAGAATCAAGACTACAAAGACCTTCGACTCAGGAAAACCAGTCAAATGGACTGCGATCTATGAAGTTTTGGTGACAAAGGACGATGTCAACTGTATTTACATCAAAAGTTGTCACACTGATGCTACCTATGAGAGGCTATCTCTCAAACATCAAGCTTTGGATTCCATGAAACACGCTGTATCCAAACTCAATGTTACCTTTGGCCTACGAAAAGTACAAGAACTTGGTCACACTGTGTGTCTACCCCAATCCTGTGAAGACGTCTGCTACAAATTAGTGACTTTCAGTGAAACACTGTTATGCTGTGTCAGTATTATTTTCATGACAAACACTATAACCAGTGCTATAGTCTAGTATTATACATCACATTTCACATTTTTACCCGTAGTGTACCCTTAGCATGGGTAAAATGTCATTGCATTGTATTTTTCTTTATTCAAAACATTAATTCAAAGCAGATTTGAATTGGCGTAACTGCCAAGAATGATAAAATACCTACACATTCAGGACAGTCGAACTGGCGTTTTTCAATTTAGGCCCTTTTTATGCAAAATGGCTGCAGCTATCGAACATTTCATACTGTGGTATAAATACAAACATATTGTACTATATAATCGTCCATTGCCTTGCACACTGCTATATTACTTATTAAACCAGAGGGGTGCATTTGATCTTTTCTTTAAAGTGCTCGCCTGTAAAATTGTCTATGTAGCACTTACGCCGCTTGGCCAGTCTAACGACGGTATAGTATTTTGGTATAAATACATTTTCACAACAACAAAAGCATTTTAGCTTTTTTTATGCCGAAGAAAAGTTTGCTTATTTTATTAAACATTAAATTGAAATTAAACAACAATTGGCGTCACTGAAAGCACTAACAATGCCAATCATTTTTCTATATTTCACTCATAAATGTTATTAAAATATNAACAATTGGCGTCACTGAAAGCACTAACAATGCCAATCATTTTTCTATATTTCACTCATAAATGTTATTAAAATATGTTTTCATAACTTTACTAAAGCCGCGATACATTGTCGTTGTATAACGGGCTAGAAGCTAAATAGTCTACACATTTGCAAACGTTCGGGACTTGAAGACAAGAGAAAATGTATTTTAATTCATGCTCGCAATGGCGTTTTATGTTCACGAACGAAAGGAAAAATAACCATGCTCAAGCCACTAGCATTTCCTTGTAACTGCTTCTACATATATCATCATAATTATAAAACTCAACGTCTCTCAGTCTGTGTCAGTGCACTTTCACTCGAGAACCACTTATCCGATTTACGTGTTTTTTTTTTTATTCATAGCTATGTTCTCTGGCCAGGTTTTAGAATATATTTTGTTTGAGGATTGGAAAGTAAATGCTGTTAATTTCAGCTAAGCATAAGTGATATATCGAAACTATTATCAGAACGTTTGAAATGTATGTGGCCTAAAAGACATCCCTGTTAACTAAGTGTTTTGTAGTGTAAAATTAACATTTGTTTATTATATTAAAATTCCGTAGAACCTAAGGTTAACTACATTAACAACTAATGTTTATTACTTGTATCAGTATGAAAAGCGACATATTTATCGCGTTTTTTTTTTCAATGAAGTTAAAACTTTCCAAATTATATTTCACTTGAATGTTATTTCTATAAGACCAAAATTTTCCACTGCTAAATCAAAACAATGTGTAATTCAAAATAACACCGTCTCTTAATAACAACCTCAAACCAATGCCGTCCGATGAATGACGTTAAACCAAAATCTCTCTCTACCCCAAAATAAAATAAACACAGCCCCAACATTATTTCTTGGCCATACCCAATGGAGCACTGCATCCGACTGTACATCAATTAGAAATGTAAAATTATTAGGAAAGTAAATTTTTAAAAATTTATAAGTTTTTACACCTAGATGCATTTAAAAACTTAAAGCGAAATACATAATTTAAGTAATCACAAATATCCAACATTGAGTGCTGGACTAGCCAACACCAGTCTTTCGGTGTGTGCTATTAAATGAAACAAGAGGGAAAGGTCAGAAAAATGTGTGCATGAGACTCAGTGTTTGTCAACAAACATTTTCAGTATTGACAGAACAGTTGTGGCGGAAGGATACACTATGGCCGCGCTACTTTTAGAACTGTACATTTTTACCCTACTTACACCAAATGGACAATACAACAACATAAGTTGTTGCAACCTGCGGATACTTCAACCTCACAGACGGACTAGGATACACATCTGCCGGTTCCCAATGGAGCACTGCATCCGACTGTACAGCATGCATATAGACTGTTCACGGTACAACCGAGCACTTTTGAAAGCCCTGCTCAAGATCTACTTGTATGCACGTTGTGTATTCTTCCGCGTTATGTAAAATTAACACTGTTATGGGCCTCGTCACGTTATTCATGCGTCAATCAATTAAAAATGTAAAATTATTAGAAAAGTAAATATTAAAAAAAAATCTTTTAATTTTTACACTTAGGTGCATTTAAAAACTGAAAGCGAAAGAAATAATTTAAGTAATCACAAATAGTTTTCTAACGCTTTTAATTCGACGTTACTACGTGGAACTACTTTCCCTCCATCGTTACCAACTTTACTGGGCACATGTTACTCAGAGCGCACGTTGAAATATATGCAGTTAGGAGAAGTGACTTATTTCCAAAGTGCTCACAATCATGAACAGCCTTTAAAAAGTAGTACACACGCTACTAAAATTGTCAGAAAAGTACGATTTATGATGCATATGATAGAAGAAAGCGTATATTCTGTAANGTTGATTTCAAAAGTGCTCACAATCATGAACAGCCTTTAAAAAGTAGTACACACGCTACTAAAATTGTCAGAAAAGTACGATTTATGATGCATATGATAGAAGAAAGCGTATATTCTGTAACATTATAAAGTATTTTGCTAAATGTTACTTATGTAGCCTATGGTGTGTTCGGTTACTTCCTAAATATGTCGTGTATCACAGGCGTCTTGCACTTCTGTTAATATTAAATTACATTAGTGTTGGTGAAATTAAACTTTTACTAATATTCTACATGAATAAATAGTATTAATAATTACGAATAAATATTTAATATGAATAAAGACAGAGATAAAATAGGTGTGCTGGTAATGTCTAGTAAGAAATAGTTCTTATGCGAAATATTATNAATATGAATAAAGACAGAGATAAAATAGGTGTGCTGGTAATGTCTAGTAAGAAATAGTTCTTATGCGAAATATTATTACACTTTGCGCGCACGAATGCGGTGCGCAAGCTTTGTTTGCATAAGGCGGAGGAGTGAGTGAAGAAATTTGAGCGGCTCTTGACAGCGAGGTCTTGAGAACCGATGAGGGCGATTGACGCGAGTATGGAGCAGCGCGGGAATGAAAGGACAGGGGAAACGGGAGATCCCCGAGAAAACCCGCCGACCAGCGGCATCGTCCGGCACGATTCCCACATACGAAAATACGGGAGTGTGGCCCGGGCGGGGATTGAACCCAATTCGCCTCGGTGGGAGGCGAGCACCGCTTCAGAAAAAATGGAAGTAATCATAAATGGACTACAATAAGGCTTTTGTTAGTTATAATTCAGATGTATTTCCACTTCAAATAATTTAAAAAATATAATTTGTTTAAAAAAAATATCTTCCTTCACTTAGCAAGCCTATCTTAATAATTACTCTAGTTGTATATACTAAAAATTAGCACTAATGTTTACAGGTATTTTTAATCATTGGTTTAATGCACATCCATTTCAACCACTAAAGTAATTATTTTATAACTAAAACTATTGAACTAATTAAAACATTTTTGCTAATTTTTTTAATCTACACAATTAGGTTAATTATTATAATAGTTTTTGCTAGATTAAAGTTTTTTTTTTTTGCAAAATGTGTTTTTTGAAGCATCATGAGCGGAAACACGCTTAAAATTGCAATTGAAAATAGACTGTTATTAATTTAGTTTTTTGAAAACATTTAAATAAGTGAATTCTAGTAATTAGTTTACAGTATTGCAAACTACACAATTTCTTCTTTAATATGCAACTTAAATGGTACGTTTCTGACCATTTTGGTAGTGTGTGTACTACTAGTTCTGCACNAATTTCTTCTTTAATATGCAACTTAAATGGTACGTTTCTGACCATTTTGGTAGTGTGTGTACTACTAGTTCTGCACGTTGTACAGTCGGGTGCAGTCTCCATTGGAAGACCTAATACTACTTCTACCTTAATGGCTGTCGGTGCAGACTGCACAACATGGCCACGCCATGTCTCAAATGCTCAAATGCAGGCAGATCGCCCCGCAGTCTGGACCCACACACAGCCAGCGCGCCCGACGCTGATCAATATACATTTCATTAGCACGTACAAGTGGGCGCCATTTCCGGCTCTGGGCGTGCGTGTCGCCTGGAGGAAGGCGCAAAGGAACCCGTGGGGTGAGGCGCGTCCGTTACGCAACGTACTCCAGGCGCGTTCCTCGGGTGCTTTTGTTTGCAGGGCCGCCAACTTATAATCCCAAAATAAAGGAAGTCAAAAATTGAACGAATAATATTTCTAATAATTTCCTAATCAAAAGAAATTTACGGAAAGGGGGAAAAAATGGATTATAAATGTTATTCACAATTAAGTTAACACACGTCGCAGTAATTTCTATAATTAAATGTTTACTCGGTTAGCAACTAACAACAAAAATTCATTAAAAAACCAAAACGAAGCACGTGTTCTTAATAGAAACTGACACTATCTCGATTTCAAGGAATAAAGTTTTCAAGTTTTTTACATTGCTACTCGGTAAAAGAAGTCTAAAGCATCATCGTGACTATCGTGTTTTACGAACTTGTTTCCAAGAAAAACACTCCAAGACAGGTTCACCAAAACTTTTCTACCAGGCAACGTTTTTGGAAGAGGGCGTCGCCAAAAACTGGAAAACCTTGGCGAAAAAGTTCTACCCCCTCTCCACCCTGGAAAATGGAATGGGAGGACCAGCACCGCTGGGCGACTGGCCAGGCCACGAAGCGCAAACAAAAAAATAATAATAATAACCGCCGGAAGCGGACACGCATGTGCTGTGCTCCTGCAAAATGGCGGTAGGAATATTAGGTCAAGGCTCGGCAATCAGCTTACCTCCGGATACAACAAGAGTCGCAACTAGCGTGGCTAGTTCAGGGCACTCAATCACATTATCACTATGAACATGGGCTCCTTTTCAACCACAGGAATGCAGGGATACGTCTGATATAGCTGGTTCGCGATAAATAACATGACGTAAATTAATTAAATAAGTCCCGGTTCCTAAGTGCAATGCTCACAGTGAAGTCGGCAGTGAAAAAGTAAAAACATTAATTAACACATTTCGATGTAATTGACTGTTTNGTGCAATGCTCACAGTGAAGTCGGCAGTGAAAAAGTAAAAACATTAATTAACACATTTCGATGTAATTGACTGTTTAGAATTTTTGACAACAGAATCTATATGTATACGACAGAATATATGTATGTATATAAACACACATATCTAAGACGAAGAATGAACAAAATAGCATATTTGCGATNCTTGTCTGATGCAGGACCAGCATCACCGGTCATCCCATCCTCCCTCTAATGTTCCCTTTGTCACTGTAGCAAAAAGAAATCCAAAGAGGCATTCGCCGTCTCTCCGAGAAACGCGATACGGGAACCCACGCGAATGTCTTACGTCACAGCACGCATAATGAGGCGTGCCGGAAAGAGAAGCCTCACGGGTTGTAAAACACGAGTAGAGCCCGCAATCCGCACGCGCAGCTACGAGAACAGCAGGCGACGACACCCGCCACAGCCGCACCGCACACAAGAAAAGTCTAACGTCGTGTCGACAGTGTTAATGTTACTGCAACAGTAATTTTTTTTTGTTATCTGTGAGCCGTGTCGGTAACTAATGTTGCTTTTAATGTAATATACTGTTAAGAAGTTGATGTGGTACTTTTGTAACAACGTTACCTACTTAGTGTAGTGTCAACATTAAGGCGGTGTTTATGTTGCGGCAAAACAAATTTTGTGTTGAATTGAAGTTAACATTTGTATTAAAATTTTTCTTGTATTTTATTTGCTTTAAAAGAAACATTCCAATGTAAATTAAACTAAGTACAATTATTTTTCCACAAAAAGCAATTTTACATACGAAAAAAAAAATGACGGCCGGGAGGGGAATCGAGCCTTGAGTGCTTGACGTTTTCCACTTTACGAAACCTGACGTACTACCAACTGCTATATTTTAAAATGTCTGACCGTTTCATATTGTGGGTATTCAGTACAATACGACAAATTGCAGTTCTCTTTCGTTAAGTGGAAATACTTCATGCTCTNGAAACATTCCAATGTAAATTAAACTAAGTACAATTATTTTTCCACAAAAAGCAATTTTACATACGAAAAAAAAAAACAAATGACGGCCGGGAGGGGAATCGAGCCTTGAGTGCTTGACGTTTTCCACTTTACGAAACCTGACGTACTACCAACTGCTATATTTTAAAATGTCTGACTGTTTCATATTGTGGGTATTCAGTACAATACGACAAATTGCAGTTCTCTTTCGTTAAGTGGAAATACTTCATGCTCTAGAATTATATGCGTATTTTGGCAAGGCTTGAGAACTGGTCTAAGCTACATTTAGTGTTGTCATACTATGCTTCAAGATTTAAGTATTGTGGTTTCATTTTACGAGGTTATCGGTGTTCGCCACTATCCGCTATTTTACAACGCCAAGTCAGTGCAAACTTGTGTTGATCGGACATTACTTTAATGTTACAGTAGCACGAAACACTTTGTTCTTCCTTTTTTTTGCTTTTTTTTTTTTTTTTTTTTTTNTTTTTTGCGTAATACATTTGGTTGCGGCAACATTACTTAGAAGCTTTATTAACATTAACACTTCAACAGTGTATTCGCATTATAGCAATACAAGACTTGGTGAATGGTTAACATTATTATTAACTTTTTCACGACATTATAAAGTTTACTCAAATATAACGTTTTAAAGAAATTCCTCAATAGTACATTTTTTGTTGCAAGAACATTATACTTTTAAGCCAACTTTTCGAAGGAAAGAAAGGATTATGAGATCACTTTCCTGTCTTTGCGTGCGTGCGTGTGTGTGTGTGTCACCCTGTAAATTTTTGAATGCGTAAACCGAATTTCACAAAACTAGGTAAACATATAGTACCAAGTAAGGACACCTGACTTAAAATTTTCGGCAACGCCAGGCACTTGCTTTCAAAATGATGGCCATCAAACCATTCAACCGATTTAAACAAAATTTTGTATGCTGACAGCGCAAGGTGTAAGCATTGAATTCGGAGGTAAAAATTGTTCTCGGCAAGTCATGAAAAAATTTAGGTTTTTACATTATATCTCGAAAACTGCTGAACCAATTTTAGCCAAATTTGGTATGTAAGTAATACTGTAATAGGTCACGTAAATATAAGTAATTAATATTTATAATGCATTTATTTTCAAAATGGCGGCCATTAGCTATTTTAGCATAGTATACTATATCTTCGAAATCATTTAATAAATCCCAACATAACTTTGTATGCTAGGAGTATATATATAAAACATGAAATGTGTATACACTGAGCCTCGTTTGTCCTCCATTTTGTAAGATAGCACCACATTAATTAACAATTGTTTGTGTAATATCTCGGGAAACAATTGACCGATTCCTACCAAATATGGCAACCAAGTAGTACTGCGGTATGTGATGTTTAATATGTTTAAGGTATGTCAGACACTTATTAAAAAATGGAAGAAATATAGATATTTTAGTTTTGCATGATATATCGTAGAAAATGTGTAATTAATTACAATGCAAATTTGTATGCCAGCTATACATATTAGAACCATTAATTGTGTCAACACAAAATCTCTCTCGTCCACCATTTTGTAAAATAGCATAACATCACAAATTAAAATTGCATATCTCCGAGAAAAAAAAACATTTTCTACCAAATTTAGCAACCAAGTTACAGTATCGCAGACCATGTGAACGTATAAACATTGAGATAGGGTCAGACACATATTTTCAAAATAGCGGCATTATAAAAATTTTAGCTCAGAATTTTTTATCTACGAAATTACAAAACAAATTTCAACTTAACTTTGTATGATGACAGTATCAATAATATCCATCAAAATNATACATATTAGAACCATTAATTGTGTCAACACAAAATCTCTCTCGTCCACCATTTTGTAAAATAGCATAACATCAGAAATTAAAATTGCATATCTCCGAGAAAAAAAAACATTTTCTACCAAATTTAGCAACCAAGTTACAGTATCGCAGACCATGTGAACGTATAAACATTGAGATAGGGTCAGACACATATTTTCAAAATAGCGGCATTATAAAAATTTTAGCTAAGAACTTTTTATCTACGAAATTACAAAACAAATTTCAACTTAACTTTGTATGATGACAGTATCAATAATATCCATCAAAATNTTTTTATCTACGAAATTACAAAACAAATTTCAACTTAACTTTGTATGATGACAGTATCAATAATATCCATCAAAATGGTCGCAAAGCTCATTTCTCCGCCATTTGGTAAGATAGCCCCACATGAAATTGACGCTATCCCGCCACTGTGGAAGACAGTGTGGCTTATAGTGTCGTTGTTAATGCCCCCAGGCACAGACTATATGATGCCTGAAGGTTAAGGGGTTTGCAATAATGTGGTCTTTTACTGTTTTATTTTGAAGGACGAATATATTGTCTGGAGTTTACACAAGAACTACATACATCAGCATTTCCGAGGTGTGGTACCTAATTTGACTACTCGTATTAACTGGGCGACTTCGTGGTTGAGTGGGGCTTCTCTGGGCGCCGATTTTTATACTTAACTCAGNACGTGTCGACTGAGACGCGCTCGCAAAGGGGATCTGCGAGGCTTCAATTCCAAAAGACGTCACTCGTCAAAATAATACCGTTTTTATGCTGCATCTCGGAAAACAATCAACCGATTTCTTTCAAATTTGGCGAAGAAGTTGTACCATGGTAGGCCACATTAATTTATATGTTTTATGTGTGTAAGTGTCTTATTATCTGAATGGCATATACACAAACATTTTAGCTTAGTGTGCTATACCTACGAAACTATGTAAGCGATTTAACTTTGTATATAATATCTATGACAATCATCGAATGTGTTAATATATAAACTTTTCGTCCTCCATTTATGAAGATCGTCACACGAACAATGGAGGTTTTATGCTATATCTGGAGGACCAATAAACCCATTAATACCAAAATTTCACGCAAGTTGTGCTACAGTAGGGTATGTAAATTGACATGAGTTACGTGCGGCAAGGATGTTTTAATAAAGTTTATATAAATAATTTAGATTAATTTGTTATATATATATATATATATATGAAACATTTCAACAAAATTCAACCAAATTTTGCACGCAAACAGTATTAGAAGCTTAATTTATGGATACAGAGATCCTGTTTTGCCAGGTAGTTTTTCCAAAATAGTGTCGGGGAATAAATTGAACATTTTGCCATCTTTCCGGAATAATTCAACAAATTTCCACAAAATTTTGCACACCTACAGAACGCCATGTAAAGTTACATGGTTTAAATGGGGGCAATGATTTTAAAGATGGCGGCCATATAAATATTTTGATATGTTTGGGATTTCTATTTAACAACTAAACAATGCCGATCAAACTTTTTATGCTGATAGTATCTATTAGAAATATAGTGTACAGTGTCTCATTTTAAGCAATTTTGTGAGATAGCCCTATTCAAGAAAAAAAGTTTGTCATATCTCTGAGAACAATCAACCGATTTCCACCAAATTTTTCACATGTGTAGCGCTGTGGTAGGCCAAGTTAACTTATGTGTTTTTGGTGGCTCAGGAATTTATTTTCAAAATGATGGCCGTGTAAATATTTCAGGTTAGTGAACCCTATCATTTAAAACATTAGACTGATTACATTCGCAGTTGATGCTCCGAATAATACCTTCGTGATGCAGTTAATTGCCAGCTATCTTAATTTGACCAGTTTTTCTAAATTCGAATACCAGGTGAGTCACTAGTGTATTTTAATTATCTTGGTACTGTTTCACATGTTTCTGGAGTCGTCTCTAATAACATCGCCTACCTATTATCTAAGCTTTTAAAAACTTCACTAAAATGTATTTGCAACCATGTAGAAGAAAGTAGGCTCATTAGTTATCAGTAACTTCTTTTTATCTGTGTGGGTTCAGGCTGGTTGTAACCCAGCCAATATAATGCTACACTTTCAACCCGGTATAACAAACACGTCATGTCTGCAACCAGCAAACAGGAACTTATCCACAATAACTATGCTGCTTCAAGCTAGAATTACAAACATTCGTAACAAAACAAAAAAGTCATAACAGATTTTACTCGGGCGCAGGGAATCTGCTCGCCATAAATTTAGCACATACTTTATATATATTGGCAAGTATTTCCCGCAGAATTAGGCATCTCGCTATAGTATGTCCCACGAAAAAATGCATTTTAATGGTAATTCTAAAAATTGCTCGGTTTACAAGCAACAAAAGTGAATCCCTACGCCAGAAACGATGCTCAACAACACTTGGCTGTCAGCACCTTGCAAACAGTATGAATAGTAGTCGTGGTAGTCTAGTAGCAGATAACACTGAGTGAGCTGCTTCAAAAATACATAGGCCGTAATCCTAATGTATTAACTGCTGCTGTTCTTACGATTCAGTAGTGGATTCGGTGTTAATATTTTGAGGGTCTCAACAAAATGGTGTCATAAAAAAATTACTTGCAAAGTTGAATGAAAATAGGTTTAAGTCCCCGCTTTATTATTTTTAAAAACAAAATGAAATTAATATCACACCACTGTTTGCACTAAGATGGAGAAAACTCAAAATACCCCTACGATCATTTTCACTGCAAGTAACCTCATACGTAAACAAACAAAATGCTCGTGGCAATTTTACTGTATTATAAACAAGCGTTCGTGAATACAGTTATTCTACATCGTAACAAACAGTAACTCCAGAGAAATACCAACATTTGTCTGCAAGGTTTACTAATGTTTTTTTGCAAAACATTTTTAAATTTTTTTACTAAATGTACACCAGTGACAGTTGCTATACTTTTCATAATAAAACAACCGTAACACTTTAAAGTTTTTAGAGATGCAGTATATTTTATTATATTAGTTTCATAACCGTTACCCGCCTTGATCGAGTTACAGCAACATTTCACATTTCATGTTTTTTATGTCACCATATATTTCTTACAGCATGTAGTTAAAACTTAAAACCATTACACATAATCGCAATGAAGGCACGAGACGTTTAAATTTCTTGCCGGAAAGTCATCACAAGAACTTCAATAAATACATGTTAAATATTTAAAAAAATAATTTACGTCTTCAGTCACACATTTATCTTACAAGAAAAACAAACATATAAAAGTGACAGTTAATGTTAACCGCTCAAATGGCGGCCATGACGAGACTGTTAAGATAACTGCCTACCAGCTGGCAGCTGCGAAATTTAAACAGAAAATCCCATGTTAAGGAAATTTCGCCTCAGTGCGTTAATTTTAAAGATATGCGTTTCAAACAAAATGTATTATTCACGAATTTTTTTAGGAGAAGATCCCTACGCGCGTTTATTTTCAATATAGATAGGCAGTACGTATTTTTTTTTTGCAAAACATTTATTTTAAAAATTCCTTGCAAACAGATTGTATACATAATACGGAAACATATTTAATGTAGGGAACTTCTCTTAGAAGATTCGTGAAGAATACATTTTGTTTGAAACGCCGATCTTTAAAATTAACACACTGAGGCGAAATTTCCTTAACATCGGATTTCCTATTTAAATTTCGCAGCTGCCAGCCGGTAGACAGTACCCTTAAAATATCACAACAAACGTATTGCACAGTATGTACTGGAGGGGAAGGGGGTGGACGCTCCAATAAGTTTCATTAACATTTCAATTTTAAATATTTAAACATAACTATTCCGGCAAAAAAAAATAGTTCTTTACACTAGAAAGTGTTGCTTCGTGACCACATAAAATCTGATATAGGCCCCTTAAGAATGAGTCTGTGAACCCCTTCTTGTTAGTATATTACCGAGCAGTCGTCGTGCATTGGATAGGTTGTCAGAATAGTTCAGTTACATTTATTATTATTATTATTTTCACTCGGTAATGTGATCGTTGAGATAGGCTTTTGTGTACGAGACAATGACCGTGCATGTGAAAACTTACATTACATTGTGGAGATCCGCGAGCGTGTATTTACACACAAAATTTCCGGTAATTTTACACGTTTACGCGTAATTTGCTAAAACGAGTACAGTACTTGTAATTTTACACTGATGTTGGTAGGAATTCAAAGATAACAAGTATTTGTTTAAAACATGTGATCTAGAGGTAGGGAATAGAACTACTTAGAACTCCATTGGTGCGCTCGAAAGGAAAACTCAACTCCCACTGATGGAATGTGCTGGTTTTTGCACATAACTACATATTCTATATCTGAAGTCAGTTGTTATCCAAATTTTGGAGATGATTTTTCATAACTCTGTTAGACTACCGAGTTACAAAACTGAGTAAAACTGAGTAAAATTACGTGAAAATTGCGAACTACACATACATAGTATGTGAGATAACCTGACGCAGTTGCAAAAGAATACAAGCTGACGGTAAAATTGGTTAGTAAAACGGTGAAAAATTTATAGAGAAATTGTGTATTTACAATTACAGTGAATCGGTGATTTTACTTTTTTGTAAGCGAAAAAAGACACACCCACTCTGGTGAAATTACAATTCCGATGTATGTGTAAATTTACTTGCCATAGAGAATAAATACACGGATGTTGCAGTTTATTTTCTGCTACATAGTATTTGTAATTTTACACCATTCTATGTAAAATAAGTTGTGTAATGTAAATGTTATTTTACCTATTTGTAGGATAAATTTACTTGGACGTAGATTAAAAAAAACAATAACATATGTAGCTGTATTTCAACCCTTTTACATCGAGTTGTAAGAATATATTTTAATGAAAACGTCGGGTTAATACAATGTTGTACAGAGTTAATAATTCGGGGAAAACAAATTGTCGCGCTAACCATGATGCATCATACAAACATCCGGAAGTTATAATTCCCATGAAGTGGTAATCTAAGAGAAGGAAATATCGCCGGATAAGCAGGCCGTTTATATACAAGTTGGAACGACCCCACATGTGACATTGCTAGGGGACACACTGAGGGAGGGAGCACAATATATGAGGGATAACAAAGGTCAAGATCACAAGGTCCCTCAAATGATAGCCAGATAAATTGAACCACCGTGTCGTAAGACGATACGAGCACATATAAACACGAACTACATCAGCGACTCCTTTTCAAACAATTCCCATTAGTCGTCGAAGCAATAAATCAACAAGGTATTACACTTAGAGTGTTTCCCCACAAATAAATTCTGGCATCTGGTTCTTTTTATTCGAAAGAAGAAACAACGTATATTCGAACTTTTATGAGAAAGTAACTCAAGTGTGGAAAATACACACGTCCACATACTGATTCAATTTCCTCCATGCGTAATATTGTGTAATACGAGTATTAGGTTCACACCAAGGGTGAATACAACTGTCAAAATTAAGAAAGTTTTGTGAGCGAATATTTACGGGTCTACTTCTACTACCACTGTACAGGAAATACATGCATACATACATACAGTGATCACAAAAGGTATTCATACAGTACCTTTTAACCTGACAATCTTTGTTTATATCGAACTTAAATACATCTCCACAAATTAATTACAACATGACGAAACATATATATCCACAGCAAAAGTAATCTGCAACTGCCAGTACAAAATCTTCGGAATAGTATAACTTAAAATGTAACCGCCAAAAAAGTATTCATACAGTCATGGTTCACGGAAAATTGGTGCCCATATCCATCACATAACAAAAGTTAAATATTTTTTTGGAGACCACTGGCATTGATTGTATAGCATGCAGTCTCCCAGGCATTGATTCTACAAGTTTCTGGGTTATATATTCACCTGTCTTGATCCATTATTCTTTAAATATCTTAATGCCCTCATTCCTAGAAGCGCGCTTCTTTTTTCTCACTTGTCTGTCTAATAGGGCCCACAGATTTCCTATGGGATTCATGTCCGGGGACTGTGGAAGTGTTTTCAGGAAATACCTGACTTTATATAGTAGCCAATCTCTAGTTTTTCACGCCGAGTACTTCGGGGCGTTGTCTTGTTGGAAAATGAAACTGTTTTCTCGAGCTAACTTTGAAGAACTTTCTTTTAAATACCGTTCGATATTATAACACCGTGCATTAGTTTACCTTTAATAACAACAAAATCCCCTACACCAGAATAACCCATACTACCCCAAACCATTATATTTCCTCCTCCATGCTTGACAATTGGGGTTATGTTCTGAGGATGCAACCCACTATTATTTCTCGAAACACGTTCTGGGCCATTTAACCAGAATAAGCGACACTAACACTCATCAGTAAATTACCCATTTTACAGAAATCAATTCCCTTAACATGTTCAGGAGCAAAATTCAATTTCTTCTTCCTATTGACTTCGCTGATGTGGTGCTTCTGTCGCGGAGTTCGTGCCTTGCACCCAGCATTACGGATTATGTTGCCGATTGTTTATGTACAGGCGCATTTGCCTCTATGTGCATGGACATCCTTGGCGATGGTTCGAATGCTCATTCGTGGATCTTTCCTCGCTTGTCAGAGCACATCATGTTCATCTCTTACAGAAAAACCTCTAAGCGTCCTGATGTCTTCCTGTTTTCTATACTTCTTATGTTACTGTACTTGCACACTATAAACTGCGCTGTAGAGAAACTATAATGAACCATGGCAGCGATTTGACTACACTAATCAAGTTAACACTTTATATTACCACTTTAACTTCGAGCCTGGTTAATGTAAAATAGATAATTTGCTGTTGAACCATGAATGTATGAATAATTTTTTGGCGGTAACATTTTAGGTTTTATTATTGTGTAAATTTTGTACCGGTCGTTGCATATTTAATTTTACTGTGAATAGATATGTTCCGTCATTTTGTGATTAATTTGTGGAGATGTATTTATAAGTTTATTGATATAAACAAAGATGAGGTAAAAAGTTGCTGTATTAATACTTTTTGTGATCACTGTAGCACTGTAGCTAGCAAGAGTAACTTTAATAGAACACACAATCAATACACAATACACGTATGGGAGTTACGTCACTTACACAGCAAAAGCGAATCAGAAAAAAAAACAATGTCTTAATCCAACAGAGCATTAACGTTGCAACTAGCAATTTTTTACTTGTTTCAAAGGAAATAAATATCTGAAGTTTTGTCGCAGCAGCTTAATTCATAAAGTGGNTGTGATCACTGTAGCTAGCAAGAGTAACTTTAATAGAACACACAATCAATACACAATACACGTATGGGAGTTACGTCACTTACACAGCAAAAACAATGTCTTAATCCAACAGAGCATTAACGTTGCAACTAGCAATTTGTTACTTGTTTCAAAGGAAATAAATATCTGAAGTTTTGTCGCAGCAGCTTAATTCATAAAGTCGTGTTTAAGAGTTCAAACATACGGCCGACGGTTTTTCTTTAACAATCTCGGTGCAGCAATGCCTCATTTCGGATATATTAACCACCATGTGCAACACTAGAGCGCTCCCTCGCCAACTCAGTTTAAGGTACTACTAAAATCTTGACTATAAAAACAAACTGTAAAACTGGCCCATACTAAGTGCTTCACCTGTAACTTCTGGAGCAATAAATGTACAAGACACTTACAAACTTGCTTACGTGATTTATTTTAACTCTAAAATTCCCAGTTTTGAAAACAACTAAAAATTATATACACGTTTAAGTTAATTATATGTGCACCGAATTCGTGGTGGAAAGAAGTGGATCGGTTTGGGCGGCTCCTTAACACGGTCTTGAGAGTGGTAAACAATCTTACATATTCATTACGAACTACTGCAAAAAATCAATCATTAAGATTCAACAATTTTTTTTTTTTTGTAAAATACTTGCAACTGTTTTCGAAAATGTGACTACAGCTATTAAAAACGAGTCAAACATTCCCGACACTGTGGAAAGGTGTACGGAAGTATAGCTACTACTTCAGTACGTACACTACCATACGCTGTTCAAGGGTAAGTGAGCACTTTTGAGGCCCTGGTTACTTTTTTATTTCAGCCATTTTTCTAATATTTAAAATAAACATTGCCATGTACGTAATAAACCCAGTGTGTATATTACATCGCTAACGTCTAAGGATACAATAAAATATATTTATTGACTATTATTCCAAATGAGAGTGCTCACTTTACCGGGAATAGCCCATAGTGCGAAGTGTGTATGTTTAAACCAATCGCGTGGATTAACTATAGTAGTGCTACGGTCTAGCGAATAAACAGGATATAAAACTCAAATAGCTTACCTACGTTTTTACAGCACGTATTAAAACCGTATCCAAGACCAGCTTATTTGTTTTCGCATTGATTATAAATAAATAGAGGCACCATAAAGTAAAGGAAAAATAATTTACAAAAACAAGTCAATTCTACCAAATCTAATTGCGGTTCCTACGCCAAGCAGATAGTCTTGAATTAAAACACTTGACACATGCCCGCAACAAAGATTTATACAACATCAACAAAGATAACCATTAATTAGCATTCTGATATACCTCCTGTATAAACAGGCACCTCTAAAATCAGCAAATAAAGTATACAAACGTAAGTAATACATAAGATAATTAACACATACGCAGTAAATTACAGGGAAATATTTCCACGTATTTTTGCTGACAAAGAGAAGATGTTTATGTGCAACATAGCGCAAAGCAAACACAGGCAAATTAATGCATATTCCTGAAATGCATTGCTTTTACCTCTCATTAGCTCCTCGCCTCAGCCGTATCTTTGCAGCCGGCGCGAATGTACTGCATGGAAGAGGAGGGGGATGTAACAGTGGNTTAGCTCCTCGCCTCAGCCGTATCTTTGCAGCCGGCGCGAATGTACTGCATGGAAGAGGAGGGGGACTACTAAATCAATAATCCTTGCCTCCGGTCGAGACCCAAAGGGCTCGGGCAGCCAGTCCCTTGATTACGAACAAACGTAGCGCACTGTGGTGACAAACTATTTACCGTTAAACACTGATCTAGCATCGCGATTAAGGTTATTTGTACGATACGTGCTCATCACATGTTCAAGCTCATCGTAATGGTAATGACGCCAAGCTTCCTTCGGCAGAATTTCCTCTGTAATCACGGTATAAGCAGTCAAGATGGTGGAAACAAAAGTAAAATATACCAAACCGCTTTTATGTGAAAATTATTGTACCTATAAGGCTACTTTTACAATAACCAAAAACAACACACATAATTTTAAAATACGTCATGTTGTGGAAATTTAGTTTCGATATATACTTATTTTCTGTTATGTCCCACTGATGTAGTTTACACGGACCCAATATGAGTAAAATTAATAGTTAAAGTTCCAAACCCAATAGTTCTTATAGTCTTGTGTTCGATGAAATAGTAACGTATGTGATTTATACTTTTATTAATTGTAGTAACGCCACATTATTCGCATAGTTACTGGATATTTAATAGCGGTATAATTTTAATCACATAAACAGCAACATTACGAAAGTGTGTAAATCTAGAAGTCATCCTTGAAAATTAGGAGTTAGGTCGTTTACCTAATCTTAGTGTGCTTATAATCTCTCAAGATAATGTAAAAAAAAAAAAAAAAAAAAAGGTACACAATATTAACTTTGTTATGTCAGAATTTAATTTTTATATTTTTGACATTTTTGAATATGTGCTAAAACTAATAACACAAATTAGTTCAGAGGCAAATATGCACCAAAAATTAATAATAATAATAAATTGGCAGACACGAGTAACCATATGTGGACTAAGCCAGCTACTTCGTCTCAATGAGAATTCAGATGTTCTATTTAAGTGTTACGCCCACTTTACCACTAAAGTTGCTAACCTAAATATCGTAATGTTCCCGCTAACATTTCGAGCTAATATGATGTCCGCGTCGAGGCTAAATGAAATTGAAGCGCAAAATTGGTCGGAAGTGGAATGAATTAAGTAGAACAAAGTGAAATGCGATAAGCCAGGTTGAAGTGAACGAAGTCAATATATTGCGCGTGCAAGTTATGGACGACGGTTGCACACTTCCGCGTCACGTAGATCCGTAGCTTTCAATCGCCGCCGATGCATGCGCCACTATGCAACACTAGCCGGATGTAAGCTGTCAATAATACACTTCATCTTTAATCCAGAATTTTAAAAGACAGAAAGAAATTACCTTTAATTAAGTTGATAGCATTAATTTCAAAGGCGCCGCGGCGTTATTGCGCCCGAGATTNGACAGAAAGAAATTACCTTTAATTAAGTTGATAGCATTAATTTCAAAGGCGCCGCGGCGTTATTGCGCCCGAGATGTCATGTACCACCATCACGCTGAAATAAACAGGTCCTTGTAAACAAACGTAAAATCAAGAACTTCTCGGATGCATAAAAACGGAATTGCTTCATTGTTTCACAACAAACATCCCCAACAGTGAACTGGTGTTAAATCCCCTGTTTCCTAATCAAAGAACAAGTAATGAGCAATACGTTACAATTTTTTTTAAAGTGTTACAGTAGAATGAAAATATATGTTTTGGGCCATGGATCATGGAGGAGGATTCAGTATTGTTTCGGCCAGGTTAACATTCTATCATTCCCGTCAGGTTGGCTTTTATGTACGTAAGCGAAAATGACCTTGACCCGAGACTAACTTATTCTCGAAAAATCAAGGGAAAATCGAGAAACTCTTAGAAAAGTTGGGGGAAAAAAAATGGCATTAGTGATCAGTGACCATGACCCCCTGTCAAACTTAAAACCAAAAAATTAAGAAAAAATCAAGACAATTTAAAAGAAAAAAGAGAAAAATTCAAATTGTATTACTGACCATGATCACCATCATGATCACCATGATCGTAAACTCAAAAAACAGAGAAAAAGCACAAAAAAATAGAAAAAATAGGAGAATTTTTTTTTATTGATAGCGATCGCCCTCTTAGATTTCCATCACCTCGACTTTAACCCCTAACATTTGATGAAACACGCACGCACGCACACATATATATTAAAAATGCAACATTAAAAATTAACAGGAAATTTAGAATTNGACAGAAAGAAATTACCTTTAATTAAGTTGATAGCATTAATTTCAAAGGCGCCGCGGCGTTATTGCGCCCGAGATTTGTCATGTACCACCATCACGCTGAAATAAACAGGTCCTTGTAAACAAACGTAAAATCAAGAACTTCTCGGATGCATAAAAACGGAATTGCTTCATTGTTTCACAACAAACATCCCCAACAGTGAACTGGCGTTAAATCCCCTGTTTCCTAATCAAAGAACAAGTAATGAGCAATACGTTACAATNAAAGAACAAGTAATGAGCAATACGTTACAATTTTTTTTAAAGTGTTACAGTAGAATGAAAATATATGTTTTGGGCCATGGATCATGGAGGAGGATTCAGTATTGTTTCGGCCAGGTTAACATTCTATCATTCCCGTCAGGTTGGCTTTTATGTACGTAAGCGAAAATGACCTTGACCCGAGACTAACTTATTCTCGAAAAATCAAGGGAAAATCGAGAAACTCTTAGAAAAGTTGGGGGGAAAAAATGGCATTAGTGATCAGTGACCATGACCCCCTGTCAAACTTAAAACAAAAAAATTAAGAAAAAATCAAGACAATTTAAAAGAAAAAAGAGAAAAATTCAAATTGTATTACTGGCCATGATCACCATCATGATCACCATGATCGTAAACTCAAAAAACAGAGAAAAAGCACAAAAAAAATAGAAAAAATAGGAGAAATTTTTTTTATTGATAGCGATCGCCCTCTTAGATTTCCATCGCCTCGACTTTAACCCCTAAAATTTGATGAAACACGCACGCACGCACACATATATATTAAAAATGCAACATTAAAAATTAACAGGAAATTTAGAATTTAGCAAATTTTTAAAAGAAAAATTTAACCATTCTTTACACGACCGCCCTCCAAAGAATAACTGGATTTACATAACACTCGACCATCCAACCCCTCAACGCTCTCAAACATTATCCACTGTAGCTCGAACCCACCACTAACACTAGACTGTGCTAGTGATTTATTGATAACGTCACATTGCTCGCTCGTGATTGGCTGTTGGCCACGCGACGTGTTAACCTCTGCGGATAAAATACCTTGGACAAAGTCGCGCCATAGCACAGTTGTTCGTCTGATGCAAGGGGTGACGTATATCACTCGCTCTCCACAGACATTTTTAAGCATTCAGTCTGGCAAGTAGTTTTATTTTCGCCTCTTCCATAACAATAGTTCAATAGTATTATTGTAATTGTTTGTAATTACATATATATTTTCCAACTAAAAGTAAAAAAAAATTCATGGAATTTCAAGTGGTCAAGATTAAGCATTCGTTTAATGGCATGCTTGCGACCGGCGTCCCGACTTCGTCTCTCGTCGTACTATGGATAACTCCAGCTGGATGTCAACGATGCCATTCGCAAACCATTAGGGTTAGGCCCTCAAAACTTGGAATGTACTAGGCTAGCACATGCTGAATCAGCTCGATATAGCACACTATGGTCTAGGAGTGTTTTTAAACATAGCTGGATACTATTTTCGAACCACTGCCAATAGAGCCACGACATATAGGTTGCCAACCACACAAAGCAGTTACCGACACCGACCAAACAACAAGATCGACCATACCAAGCTAACAATACAAAACATCTATACCCATCCACAAGGTCAACTAGAAATAGCAACCAATAACACGGAAAAACTGGGAAGAACAAAACCCCAAACCAACCGACTAGGCCAACTGACTAACTGGCAAGACCAGCCTACAAGGCTGATGAACCAGACCAATCAATCAAACCGATAAATCTTAAACAGACCATATCAGCAGGCCAATCAAAAGCACACACCAACCAACAAAACCAACTAACCATTAGCATCGTCCAGCATGGATTACACACAACTTCGATCACCAACCCCAACCAGACCATATAAGCTGACCATACCAACACACATCAAAAAGAACCTCAAAACAAAACCACGAACCAAAACTTCAAACAAATATTTAAAAAAGGGCACTTCTCTCTCTAAAAAGAAAAAAAGAACGCCTCTATTGATCATCTTGACTGGTAGTCGACCTCGTTCGTCCTGAGCTGATCCTCCATGTGTGGGTGCCTTCATGTATCCACTGTTCCCAAGAGCATCAGGCAGCATGTTTCGAACGATCCATATGGTGGGCTATAGGTATATGATATGACCACCCCTGCAGTATGTCTTAGTCCATACAGCTTGTCGACATGTGAAGAGAGAACATTTGAAGAACACATATTATTTGGCATTGAATTGCAGTTAACTGTTCTAGGCAGTTCGCTCGAAGGGATAACTTGAATACAAACATCAAAGTCTACAAGTACAGCATTCCTTTTCCTACCGAGAAACAGCATGTGTTGGACATCACTACCTCCTGGATAATATGCTTTGCTGCATATTACATTCACAAAAGACAGGGGGACTACAAACTACACAAGAGGTGAANCTTAGTCCATACAGCTTGTCGACATGTGAAGAGAGAACATTTGAAGAACACATATTATTTGGCATTGAATTGCAGTTAACTGTTCTAGGCAGTTCGCTCGAAGGGATAACTTGAATACAAACATCAAAGTCTACAAGTACAGCATTCCTTTTCCTACCGAGAAACAGCATGTGTTGGACATCACTACCTCCTGGATAATATGCTTTGCTGCATATTACATTCACAAAAGACAGGGGGACTACAAACTACACAAGAGGTGAACAGCATGCGATACAGTCTGTTCGTGCAAAATATGCACTTGCTAATTTGGCATGTGAAATGGAAGAGATCAAACAAAAAAATCAACGTAGCATCGGTAGCAAAGAATAATGTCACTAACGATACCCTAATTGCCAAGAAAAGGAAACTCAGTGATGATTGTACGGACGAAGAAGCAAATAATAACGATGTTGGGGACAATGTGTATGATGAAGGCAATGAAGATTGTGGTATTTTCCCAGCGTTCTTGCGCATCTCTCAAAGTTCACTGTGACAAGTGGTATAAAGAAAGCAGATGATAATAAAACTGGCGATGTATTTACTGAAGACCCCAATTAACTTCTTTGTAGACCCAGACTTTTCATTAATTTGCAACATGGTGGAGACTTTTTGCAAATTAAGGAAATATCGCCAATCATCAGTGCACTGAAAGGCAGTAGTTATATTAAATGAGACCATATGGTACGGTCCATGACATGCAAACATCAGAGAAATGTAAGTCTCTTAAATACGGAAAAATTTGTGTGTTGCATTACACATGGCGGTCGGTGTCACTAATATAATTTTTCCCAATTTTTCTTTCTCATTTTTTTATTTTCCAAATTGTTCTATTATTGCGTCNTCGGTGTCACTAATATAATTTTTCCCAATTTTTCTTTCTCATTTTTTTATTTTCCAAATTGTTCTATTATTGCGTCATTCGAAGGTCATCCCACCTACATCTAACATAACCGACGCCTGCCCGGAATGATTTGAGCATGTAAACCTGACTAAAAAAAATCGTCAATCATCCTCCACGATTCATGTCCCAGAACATACATTTTCTTCCACTTGTTAACTCAAAAAACCAAGGTTATGAAAGGCGCAAAAATAACTTTGAAAATGGGAATTTAATTATAAATTGTTTTAATTAGTTAAGCAGAGGATATCTTGCAAAAACAAAAATTATGTGCTTCTTCAATAAATAATACGGATTTGTACATAGTATTGTGATTTTTACAACCACGGATTGTTCCTAACTGTACAGCGGCGAGTATATTTTTGGTCGACACGTGACAGCTAAAATACTTTTATGATTCCGAATTCCTACTTCCAGACTCCGAAATGGGGAGAGCGAACGCAACGTAAAAACGATGAGTAAGGCAGCGAACCGACATCCGTAATCACGCTAAATGCAATTACGTCAACAACCGGAGATAAATGGTTAAGTGCGACAGTTATTGCGGTATATGACGCTTCGTAACCAGACTAGCGAGAATATCGCTGGCTAACGCAGTTAAGGGCGCTGGCTGGCCAGACCCCAAAACAGAGCGCAGAGCTTTGATCGTATAGCCGTCACTTAAAATCTGTTCAATATTTTTGAGTAGCGTCTGTGTACGATTGGCATTTAAGGTTCCCACCTACCTAAAACTTTTTTCCCCGTTTGAGCCCGAGAAGTGCGGGAACGATAAGGACGACACTGCCACGCGCATCAAATACGTTATCGCCACTAACCGCAAGGCTCTGAACTGGCGTGCAGTGTTAGTGAGTGGAGAAAGAGAGAGAGTGAAGAGAGAGAGAGTGAAGAGAAGAGAGTGAAGAGAAGAGAGAGAGTAAAGAGAAGAGAGAGAGAGAGTAAAGAGAAGAGAGAGAGAGAGAGTAAAGAGAAGAGAGAGTAAAGAGAAGAGAGAGTAAAGAGAAGAGAGAGAGTAAAGAGAAGAGAGAGTAAAGAGAAGAGAGAGAGTAAAGAGAAGAGAGAGAGACTGACGTCAATTCAATGCCTTGCAAGTAAAGGTGACCAGACATTATGCGCACGCCTAGGTTGCCTTTAGCGCTCCCACGTTTCAAGGCCCCGGACGCGTAAAATAACTCCAGCCAGACGGCGACCATAACGATCATCCTTCGCTCGCTACAGTGCGATGAGTTGTGTTCGTATCATCACCCACCCAGGTAATAGGAGGGTGGTGAGGGTTACTCCATGATAACGATAATGTACAAATTGTTTCGTTACTGCATTACGCTGCCTTATTAAAAGGGAGTAGAAGATAATCAACTCCAAATACGTTAACAGAATGCCACCGGCTTTGGAATCCAACATAAAAAAATACAAGAAAGAGGAACTATTTTACCATATTGGTGCATTTATTTTTCATAATATATTGCACCGCAACAACAAAGAAACCTACAGCGCCAAAAACAGCACGGAAATATACATCAGGCAAAATATTTGCTCACAAAGTTAGTAAAACCAAATATGAAAGACTGTTTTATCTCAGTTTTTTTTATACTTTCAGAAAATTGTAAAATACTACTACCCTTTACGGCGTTAATAGTTTGGTAACTCGGTAACAAAGCAAAATAAACTTTGATTAAACAGAGAGACGACACAAAATAGGAATTAATCGAAATTGCAGTATCCCTTTTACACTTCCTTGCTAAAAAAAAACTATGGCTAGTACTTCATAATTTAAATTATTAAGGAATACAATGACATGTAACACAGTCTTCTGGTTGATGCACACATGAAGACATCAGAAACACGTAAGTAGAATAATTATGGGAAGTCGGCCACAAGGGGCGAGCCGGAGCCGACATCATGCTCTGTCATTCCGGTTTCCCAACCGCCATATTTTATCAGGGTGACCTTGACCCATGTCTTTGACTTTAACCCTGTGTCCGTGACCTTGAAACTAAAAAAATCCAAAAATTCTCAGAAAATTATAAAATCCCAAAAAAATTAAAAACATTATGTAAGTATGTACATGTAAGAGGTCCGGGGTTCGATGACAGGTGGATCGACTAAGCTCCCGACATTACTGGCCCTTGCCAGGTAGACCAGTGTCCATCTCGTCAGCCATGTTAGATGTCGGTGACTTTGACCTTGAAACTTGGACCTTTACCCCGCCAGGAACCGGTCTTGGGTGGAGTCAGTCGTTGGCTAGTATGGTTAGTCGGTGTTGTGGCAAGCTAGTAATGGTCAATTGTATGGAGTGTGATTTTTCTCGATTTTTCGAGTTCAATGTCATTGGGGTCAAAGTCGACAACAACCAACATGGTGGCCAAATCTACAGCTCCTCTGGCGGTGAAATCGGTAATTAATACACTAGTGTCACCTAAGTGATGAAAAATTGAACATATTACAAACAAAAATCGAATATGGTGGGTGGAGTGCATTCGACAGAATAAGCACAGTAGAGGGTGTAGGGGAGGAGAATGTTAAGAAAATAAGAATCATTGGTGGTGGGTCGAACGAGCGTAAGTAATCAACCAATAAATACACAGGTGGGGGTGAATCGAATAGAAGAAATCATCCAATGCGAAGCATTGGTGGAGTGGAGGGGAACAGACTAATTATATATAACCAATGAGAAGCATTGGCGAGGGTCGGTCGTCTGCTGGACGTGGTGCTGAGGGAACCTTCTGAAATGTAAGTTTTTAAAATAAACTTTTCTATAATTCTTAAACAAGTTTTATAATTTTTATATTTTTTTATAATTTATAAATGTGTAAAAACATCTTAAAGATTTTTTTAGAAATTTTAGGGTTTTTAGTGATTTTTTTTGGTTCAAGGTTATTCAAAAGGTCATAGTGTCAAGCGTCACGTTCGAGGTCACTTGGATTCAATATGGTGGTTGGGTGAATTCATAACATGGCAACTTGTAGACTCCAGTCTCCCCATCCCCTCTAAGCCAAAACATTCGAAATTTTAATTTTTTTTTTTTTTATAGATTTTTGGAATTTTGTATAAATTTTTAAAGTGTAAATTTTTGAGATTTTTGGGTTTTCAAGGTCAAAGGTCATCGGGGTAAAGGTTGAAGGTCAAAGGTCAAGTAACATGGCTGACGAGATGGACACTGGTCGACCTGGCGAAGGCCGGTCATGTCGGGAGCTTAGTCGATCCACCTGTCATCGATCCACAGACCTC
>NQII01000639.1:726984-748264 GCA_002778355.1 Clitarchus hookeri
AGATTTTGTGTGCAGTCACGAGTTCTAGCAAGGTGAATAAAAGATAAGTCACCAACGCCAACAGGACATTATTAACCTCACCGAATAGTTGTATTCCCTAATTAGGCGAGAGGAAATGAAACCCTGCAACGTCGCGGAAAGAGCGGCAGAAATGTTGAAACGCTTCAGATCCACAGTTCTAAGGTATGTTAAAATATATGTAGTATTAACCATTGCGTTTGCAAGTTGTGTGTGCTAAGGTCAATTATGTTGGCCTACGAAATGTGTTTACAAGAACATAAAGAAAATTTGTTAATAACTTGATAACATCGTCGAACGTTGTCTACGTGTCTTTTTAACGTTTTATTTGGGTAATTATTAAGTTTAGGGGGCTTTTCTGTAAAAAAAATAACAATAATTTCACGGAAAATGGTATATTTCCACTTCACTAATGATGCAGAACCCAAATATACGACGGGCATTAACGTCAGACTAATTTCGTAACATGTGCCCACCTAACCTAACAGAACCTATCCCCACGATGGGTGAATCACTGTTTTACATTTTTAAACTAACCTAGGATTGTAGGGTTACATAGACTCAAATGTGAGTGTATGAATCACATAACCAAAAAGTGGTATTACAATGTGTAATTAAAAATAAAAACTACTTTGTGTTGGAATTTGTGTACCCCTGCGAGGGATTCTTCATAAACAACCCAATATATACAGTCGAAATTTATTATAAACACAACTGACAATGGTAAGGAAATATAGTGAGTTTGTTATAGTCAATTAATTTTATATAGGTTATGGAGAGATGGTGNTAAGCCGTGGCTTGGCGAGGAGCCTAGCAGTTATGGGAAATGTAATGACGACTGACAATAACAACTCTAGCCAGCCCTTCTTCAGCTAATGTTTCTATGCATAAATTCCGTCGGAAGGAATTGCTCTCTATGTAATTTTTTTTGGGTTAGGATTATTAAAATTTTTGCAGTTTCATTTTGCATTTCCATTGCTCATAGCATTTTCATTCCTAAAAGACAATCCCTAAAATTTCAAAGAAAAGCAAATTTTTTTCCAAACAAAAATAAATTTTGAATATTCTAAACGTACGATCATGTAGAAGTACTTTACAACTTCTCCCATGCACAAAATATATTAAATAGCTATCTAAACCCAGTATTCTTAAGTAACTAGTGGTGTTACAGATTACTAGAATTACTATCAAAAATATAGGTAATTGGAGCGAATATAACAATGCCGAATGAACAGTCAAAGATTGATTCAGAGTTCCGTTTCATTCGCTGCCAACACATACAACAATATTTATAAATGTTCGTCAAGTATACAGCACTGGTTTTGGAAAATGTAGTTTTGGTTATGAGGTAAATATTACGCAGTCTATATTTTTGTCGTATGAATTTAACAGCAAAGCGGTTGCTAATTTTTTACACGTCTGTTCACATGCTGCGCACAAATATTGCACAGACTGAACTATTCCAACAAAAGAGATCGACAAGCAGTATCTAATAAAACGATTAATTTTTGCGTACCATGTATTATGGATATTGATGACGTTTAACGCATGCTTTTTACAGAAAAACCTCAGATACAGCGAGTATGCAATGGTTGTAATAAATATCGGTAAAACTCTTCAATACAGCTAAATGAAAAAAAAAAACATGCAGGCTGATGTCTGTTGTGTAACGTGAGTTGCCTCTTACTTTTTTCACCACCACCAAATTTTTTTATATATTTTTTTTATTATTAAAATATTATGACTGGTAGCCCTGTTTCAACATTAAAAACCAAATAGAGTTGTTTATTTTTTAGTTTCAAACTCAATTGGATAAAATAAGTAATTTTATTCATGCAAACATTTTATAATTGTTAAAAAAAAAATTTCAAAATTTGTTTTGTGATATTTATTAGGAAAGTCCAAACGATATAATACGGTAACGATGTTTCTTTGTTCCGTTTTCGTTTTTGTTATATTTCAATCACATATTCTTGTGAAAGTATTATGCACTCATAAACTTCAACAATGTTAAATGCTAATGGATTTACTCAAAAAGGTTTTTTTTTTTTTTTTTTTTCCCCTTATTCATCAGATCCTTTGCAAAACTGTCTGCAAATGGAAATCCACGAGCTTTGTTTTTTGATACGTTTGTGGAATTCTTCCAAGGCATTTTTCCTAAAACTCTGTATGCTTCTCCACATCGTATATGAAGGGATCTTAATTTGAAAACATCGTCAATCTCACAGCTACGGCATATAACCGCATGTGTGCATTGGCCGATTGTCAGCATAGTACTACAAAGCGGCGACCCAGCGGCACCGGAGATACGTGTGCACCGACACTGCTTCATCTCAGCTAGCGAACGATGCTGTTGTGTACCAAGCAGAGGGAGTTGTAACGGCACAGTGTGATTCACAGCAACCGAACTGTGCAGGATTACCTGAGAAGCGACCTTTGTGATGCGTCACTTGGCCTTCGCCTGATCTACCTGTTCATAGTGTTATTTTTACGTTATATGGTTGCGAGGGATAAACACAGGAGGGGGGGAGGCAGCCCTGCAGTTTGGATATTTTTTCATACATCCCAATTATATGGAAAATATTGCTTATTTGTTAGTGTGAATTTCCTATAGATAATTACAGGGAAGATCTATCATCGGTTCGAAGGGAGTGAGAGTCCTGGACTTATGTAGATCTTATAGTGGCACCAATGAGGAAGAATGAAGCTGGAACAACGACCGAATGCAATTGTGTGAGGAACTGAAGTATCCGTCATATGTCATACAACGGCAACTTCCACCAGATTTTTCACATGCGAAAAATTCGAGGTGACCTGGCCGGAAATCGATCGTCTTGGCGGAAGGCATGCGCTCTAAGTCGCTACACCGCCGCAGTTTTTTTCGTTAAAAAGATTGCAGAGGAACACTCTTGCAATTGAAATAGTCTTATCAAGATTTTTGTAGCGATTCCTTATAAATAACTGCCTCTTTTGAATGTATTACACCCTTTAATAACCAACTGTTGTTATCCTATATACAAAATTTAGAATTAATGATTTTCTTACATGATGTCACCCTAAAAAGAGCACAAAAGTACTATCACGTTATTATTAAAGCGGGGGCTATTTTGGTTGTCTTGTTGGATATCTCATCCTATGGACTTCCAGAAAAGTTTCATGGCCTTTTCTTGAATGCTGTATAATGACATAAAATATGAATATTCATAGACTATGAAAGAAGGCCATAGAAGATAATAAAATGCATGGCGTACTTCGTATTAGTTATTTAAATTGGCAGGAAAACACAATTTTATTTTTATCAGAATTGTATTCTGTTTGTTTTGTACGCTGTTGATATTTAATGATTGAATATTGGAGTTTCCGTAAAGGTTGTAGAGTTTTTCGAATAAAAAAAACAGTAAGAATAATTTCGGAAAATACGAAAAATATTGTCTGTAAATAAAGTCATCAAGGTAAAATGAACGAAAAATATATTTAATTGATTATTTTGGCCACGAGTATTGCTTTTGGCTCTACAAATTTCAACAAAAGTGTGTTGTTTATGGGTGTTAACTTCAAAAAATTACACGACGAAACAAGAAATAGTGACAATAGTTGAAAAATTATAAAATGTAGCTAATGTACGAGTAAGAGCATATTTTCTAGAATAATTTAATGAGCACAGAACAATGTGGTGCAGTTTTAAAAACACTGTACTCGGATTTGGGAGGACCCGGGTTCGAGTGCCGGTCCTGTCACCCAGATTTCTGTTTTCCATTGTTTTCCGAAATCACTCCAGACACATGTAACGAATCCTTGCTTGGAACCAAGGCCGATTTCTTATCCCATCTCCAATAGTGTGTGTGTGTTTCCATCTCTAATGTCTATCATCAATAAGTAAAGTTAAATAAGTAAATACATTAATAAATAGATAAATATAGACTTCGCAATGTAAAACAGATTTGATTTAATGAATGTGCTTGTGATCGCATTGTCAGATGTCATCTTTCTTGATATATGTATCGTTCATGTTAAGTATTATATAAATTAAAATATAAGTAACAATTTGAAATCCATCAATGACGTGTACTGAAAAGGATGTATATAAATAAACAGTCAAATGCTAAGATGCTAGGGACATCTAAACTATGAAATATTACAATCCGAATTTCGAAGAACACTGCTCGTAATAATATTAATAATATAACGCCAATAGATTTCCTACTATGATCTAAGNAATCCGAATTTCGAAGAACACTGCTCGTAATAATATTAATAATATAACGCCAATAGATTTCCCACTATGATCTAAGGTAGTGTTATAATTGGCACTGTTTGTTAACAAAATAGTCATGTGACCCAATGCTGTGTACAAAATTTGTGACATATTTTTGCAATTTGCGTTTTGCATTTCGTCAACTTCAAAGCTGCGCCTTGTTAGTTTTCCATGCAAGGGTGTTTTAATATGTTCATACATTTAAACTATTATGATAAATAAACGTGTATCACAGTCATTATGGAGAAAGTAGATATATATTTATGAAAAATGCACCTTATTCCTATTTTTAATAATATTTTTAACGTGTCACTTATTTTAGATTTGCTTATTTCAAACGAAACAATCCCATAAAATGTTTATACAAAAACATAATTTTTTTAAGGATTCCTGTATTTTAATTTTATACTTATGCTTTTACACTTATATATATGTTAATACAAATAGCAGCATTGCATTCTCAACAGGCGAATGTCGATGTATTACATCTGAAACCTTACAAAATACGAAAAGCGAAATTCTTCCAAACCAATTGGAACACGGCCTCAGTCACTAATCTAACTAATACATGTAATGTAACAAATTTCTGTTTGACATTTGGCTGCCCCTTCCCACATTAATTTTATTGTATGTAACTTAGGTTGCAATATTATTGCACGAGTTACTTTTGCCGGTAATCTCCCAGCATATTGATAATGCTTCGCTGGAGGAAAAGGGAATACCGCGAGAAAACCCACCGGGCGATGGCAACATCCGCCAGATTTTTCACATGCGAAAATCCGCGTTTCGGATCGCGCTGGTGGAAGACGAGCGATCCGACTACTACATTATGTGGCCCCTGTAACGGAAAGTTCAGAAATTAATTAAGNTTTCGGATCGCGCTGGTGGAAGACGAGCGATCCTACTACTACATTATGGGGCCCCTGTAACGGTAAGTTCAGAAATTAATTAAGGAGATATGAAATTGTAAAATGAAATTACTTTTTCTCACAATACATATCACAATTCATATTATTTAAAAGTGTTAATATATAGTAATAAACTTTTATAAAGATAACAAAGACCTACAATATTTGTATACCCTCTTAGATAATAATCTNATATTATTTAAAAGTGATAATATATATTAATAAACTTTTATAAAGATAACAAAGACCTATTTGTATACCATCTTAGATAATAATCTGACATCACATTACGTTATCAAACACAAATAATACGGGCGGGCCAAAAGTTTAGTTTGAATGACAAAAGGCGAGTTCCAATCCGTCAATTTGGGGATTTAGGGTTTAGGAATTCGAACGTCACAGCACTACACGCGACTGAGTTGGAAACTACAGGTTTGCAAATATACAGTCGTATTTTTCGGTAGAAAAAATTAAATTTGTCATTTCTTCGTCGCTTTCTGTAATTAAAATTTTATTTAAAACGATATCTAGTCGTCTTTTTCAGCTTTGGAAACATGGCATAAGAATCTTATTAACGTATTACTTCCGCACAAAATTACATTGGGATCACTTAATTACCATTATTACCGTGCACTTTATTAAATATGGCACAGACTTCTATTGTATTTCAGCAGAAACGCACCCTACATCTGATGCGTTAATAAACAACAGAAGACGACTTTACGAGTTATTAAATAATTTAGTGTTGCTACTCCACCTCAGCAAACTTCGACCGTAAATCATCAAATATTTGGGGCTTAAACTTGGTCAAGCGGTCAATGTATTAACCTAAATAGCGAGCTCTTATCCGTTTAGAACACCGCTAATGTCTAAGAGATGTGCAGTATAAGCAAAAAAAAGTGCTTAGATTAAGCTGAAATATTCCTTGCAAAATACAGATGCTTGCTCTGTGGATATACATTACACACGTGTGCCGTATGTATAATGTGTACATACATATAAAACACACAATCCATTACAACTGAAGCTGGAAAAAATGGCTTCTCTTGCAAATAATGCAGTTTGAATCTATTTAGCATAGTTGTGTGCAGAACGTTTTAAAAACTGGTAACAATTGTTTCATATAAGTTTAAGATCACTAGGTTATAACTTGCTGAATTTTAGGTGAGACAGCAGTTCGGTGTGTTGACCATAGTCAATTATCCGTCCTGACCACACAGTCAAAATAAATTACACAATATTTTAGCCAGTGTAGAATACGAGAACAACAATACTGTCATTTGAATTTATGTACCCAATTATTAAAAACTGGCAGATTTTTTATATGCTGATTATTTTATAACGGGAGATTTGTGATGTAAAAGTGTGTACTGAATTAGAACGAGGAAGGTGCGGTGAAGGTCATCGTGTTGTGTGTCTTCGCAGAGTGTAAGTAGGCTCTTAGCTCCACGCTGCCCGCTACATGGAAAACAGACACATGCATTCCAAGAATGGCATTGAGTTTTGTTACTTATACTTGTCGCTGGTATCGCCATATTTCGACGGACAGCTGAACAAACAAGAGAACTTTGAGGCTTTGTCTCTAATGTCCACCAACAGGTGCGACACAATTCTACCCGCCGGCCTCCAAGGATACCAGGCCATTATCTCAATATCCTTACGTTGCGGCGGTTAACCGTACCACTGACACGACACGTGACCTCGTCACTGAACACTAAGCGTGAAAGAAAAGTGCAATCTTACATTTCCTTTTCGCGAATGTACGCACAAAACGCCACACGTCGTTGTTTATCACCTTGGCGTAGGGCGTATACGAGATCAATCCTGTATGGTTTGAATAGCCGTCGCAAAAGACGCCAGTCAACCGTATGGGGAATGGCTAGCTCTCGGCTGGCACAACGAGTAGACTTTGGTGGACTTCTTACAAAACTGCTCCGGACGCGCCCCACGTCTTTGTCAGAAACACGGGGGCGATCTGTTGATTTCCACAACATGTTTGTCGAAAGTACTTGTGCCAACGTAGAATCCTCTGAGCAGTTGTCACAGACTTGCAATTGCTTAACCTGAGAAAACAAAAGTCCTTATGTTTTGGGGTGGTCATCCTGACATACTGAAGGGAGATCGCCTGCTGGTTACAGTCTACGCACCAGGGAGGCACCTAACGACAAGTGAGACACTTCAATCCTCTCTTATACTGTGTACCATATAAGAAGGCCACATTCTTGACAGTTGACAATCGCCGTGTTTTTTCGTTTATGTATCCATTCGCCATCAACAGGCGTGTCAAGAATAGGCTTTGATGTGGCGAGTCAGCGCGTCCAGGAGGTGCTGCTCCGTGTGGCAATTGGTGAACTGCTTGGGTGGCGCTGCATTCGTAAACGGAGCTTGGTGGACGTGTGTAGGGTCGTTCGTAAACGCGGTACACGAAATATATGTTACTTTAAAAATTATACAGAGCTCGCGGGAAAATAAAATTATTTGTATATGCGCGTGAATACGTTATTTTAAACAACAAAACTATAATATGTTTCTGGGTGTAGTTCGGGATATGGATAACAGATGGCATGGAAGGGCATATTGCAAATGATGGTGCGCTTTTAACTCACAAGATGGCAGCACCTGGTTTGAGAGTCTGGAAACTTTGGATTTTTTCGTCACATTTGGATACGTATCGTTTTATTGTGCATCTCATTTTGAACACCTATACATTACTATTTTATCACGACGTTTAGTTTCTAAAACTAAAAACTGCTGTTTTATGACCACGTAAAATAAAATTTATTAATTAATCTACGAACTCTTTCTTATCCGCGTATCTTCTGCTTGTGTGATGTGCTTCGGCACTGCTCTCAGAATAGCCAACGTAATATTAACTTTTGTTCGTTCGTGCATCAGCTGATACAGGATTTTGTAAATGGCAGGTTATTTGTTTTCAATATTTAAGTTGCCACTCACTGACTGTCAGAATGTGGCCTTCTTATATGAAATGAACTATAGCAGTGAACGGACATGCTCGCTGACGCGTGGGGCCCAGGCATGGCTCAATCGAGCACCGGGTTGGCACTCAAGTGATTCAGAGCTCGCTGGGAAGGGAGGAGGGGCATATTGAGCATTTGTGATAATTGAAGTAGTAAACCTTTGTCAGATATGTATTTCATTCTTTACCCCATAGTTCTCGGTTCCTTAGTTCAAAATATAGCCTTTTGAGATCGGATTAATATTTTTGAAGCAACCTGTATTATTTGCACACTTCAATAATACTTTTTGAAGCATCCTGAATGATTTGCAAACTTCAATAATAAATACTATTACATGCTTGCTGCTCTTCATCACTTCCCTTGCCACGTCCTGCTCGCAGGAGCAAAAGAATGTGTGTAGGTCAGGCAACCATTAATCTAAGGAGCGCGGTGATATTCAAAGGCAAGCCACGGTGAGCTTATCACGACTCGTGCACCCCTGACCTTTAGCGGACTGAATTTCTGAGGTTATCTTTAAAAGAACGTTGTGTTTCATCGCCCTTGCCTCTCTCAGCTACACTAGGGGTGCGGGGAATCTTCCAGACAGGGCCAGCGAGACTACTTAAGCTGCGACGGGCCTCCGAGCGGAGAGTTTGAGAGTTTGGAGGGTTGTGCGACCATAAACAACAGGTGTGCGAAGACAACGAAACGACGAGCCAGAAGAACGTCGAGCGACGGTGAAAGAAACCAGCGGAAGTCTGTGGACTTCGTGCATCGGTACAGTAGAGTGAGACTGACGGGCGGGACTACTGAACTGGATGCGTGAGTGACAAGACATTTGGTATGATGGCACTAGACTTATTGAATACTATGTGTAAATAATGAGAAAACATCAAATATTGGACACACTGAGAATAACAAGAGTAATAGTGGAAATAGGCAGTTTAATGTTCTAAATAATAGCTGTGTGAATAAAGTAAAAATCAAATTTAGTTTTCATTTTTTTTATTGAGACTAACATCCTTCACGGGTTCGGATACGCCCCTCCGGCGTCTTGTAACAATACCAAAAAATTTACATTTTGATTCTAATATTTTGTGTGCAGTCTTTTTACACCAGTAATTACTTTCAGTCGCCACAGACAAGGAAAAATCTCACATTCAGCCGGGAAAAAACGAAAGTGTTGGCAATCAACCGAAACTGCGCTGAAAAATGTCCCTTGATAATGCAAGCATCATTAAAACTCTACTAAATTAACCCAAACAGCGCCGAATTCAGCCTATGACGCGGAAAGAAACGTGCTGTGTCAGTCGTGCTAAAGTACACTCTAAGAAATAATTTGTAAATTTACCATATCAAGTGTATACGTGGTGACAAATCGCAAATGTTAAATTATTTTCCTATACACCTATGGTAAAGCTCCTACAGTTACTCAGGAAAGAGTACAATGCGTATGAAAGTTCCCAAATTTGTATAGTAGCAATACTAAACATTCCCATGTTTTCAGCCTGATGAGTGGTATTATTTCCATACACTGTATAGGTTAAAAACTTCCATTACAGTTTAGGAAGTTTACCCGAAATGTTTTTACAGTGTAGGCAACACAGTATGGGGGTGAATGTTGTGTGTTATTAAGTGATTTGTGGCAACGTTTGCACATGTAGCCTCTAGCCACAGGTAGATACGTTCATTTAAAAGGCACCTGTAAGGAGGAACTTCTTGTTAAAACCAATCATGGCTATGGAAGACTATGAGTAGACTTTGTGTACACACACGTTCAGTCCTACAAAAAAGAATCACCCAATACCACTCTTTCTTTATAAATACAAAAGCTACGATTCACTTTCTGAAATAAACCTAATTGTTAACGGGTACATATTTGGCAGGTGATATAGTGATGAGGAAACAGGAACGGTTTTTACTTTTAAAAGAGTATATGTTTAAAACTTTGTGTAATTTTTAGTGTCCTAAAAGACTCTGAATGCCTCAAGGGCAAATATAGTGTAGGCGAGCGGGCTGAAGACAGAAGAAATAGCTTAAATATGTCACTGAACAATGCAGTTACTGTGGCAAGGTCTTCGGTATAAGTTGCATTTCGCGTCGCCAAGAACAGAGCGAGTGTTTAAAGAAACCGACCTCCAGAATACTAGCATGCGATATGTGTGGTGCAGAATTTGGTAGAAATGATTATCTACAGAGGCACACTGATAAATGAAAATATAACGTACCTTTGCTTGGCACGAGACAGCATGCAATATTGGCGCAAGACAAGGCTATGCCTAGCCTTCCTGCTGATTCGTCCTATAAACTAACGATGGTTCCAGCACCCATAACATTACCCGGGCCTGCATCGTGTTCCAAAACCGTGTGAAGAAGGAAATACAGGTGTAGCCGACATGCATTCTGGAAAGTGCGAGCCATACGAACCTTCAGAATTTGTGAAAAACCAACATGCACCACCAACACATAAAATGAAAAACGAAGATGTTACAACTAAACAAGACGTCAAGAACGAAAATGTGAACTCCAAGACTGCTGTCGATGATCTGAAATATGCATATTCTACTGATGAAGTGCCGACATCTGCAAAGCAAAAGCGTAAACGTGTTTTCGAAGATAAGGGTTACTTGAAGTTGGGGCAGAAGAAACGTAGATTCGAACCCTGTACTCTGGCCCAGAGGTATCTCGCAACCTACTCACCAGGGAAGAACATACATGTAGACATGTATCAAAAATTTTGACGTGAAATCTGTCTGCTTATTTTCTGAAGACCCCAATGACTTGGTTGATAGACTGTGGGTATTCGTTCCATCGCAAAGAAGAGGATATCTTTATGTCAGTAAAGAGATAAATTCGATTATTGATGAACTCAGAGCGAGAGGCTTTATTGAATGACATGTTTGTGTGTTATTTGTTTAAGAATACGAAAAAATACAACAATTTAGAAGGAAAAAAAGTATTTTTTTTTTAAATTCCTTTTGTGTAAGAATAAATGCCCGGCTGGCTGAAAGTATTTGAGATGAACATACATTGAGTACAGTCCTGTACAAAAATATTTTGTTGGAAATATAGTTCATTGTAATTGTTGCATGATGCGCTAGTATTTAAATATGTAGATATAACACATAGAAGTTTTTTAATTGTGTATCATGTTATATTTTCACCTGTGAAATGATTGGACTCTCTGGAGGATTGAACCTGTGATACCTTATTTTCAAGCATGATGCACTGTCTCCAACACCGTCAGGGTACCCGAGTTATTTCCGATAAAATTTCAATAGCATATGTAAAAAGTAAGTATGTTTTGTCAAAGGTGGATAATTACAATACTTGTAAGTGCCGAGTTGTTATATTTGTCGGTAATATATACCATTCACGGAAAGGCAGGTCGGTCATTGTGGTCTATGCTTTTGTTGAGTTCACATCCAAACGGAGTACTCAAAAAGCAAGAGAGGAAAGGATGAAAATAAACGAGACCAGAAGGAATATGAGAACCCCTGCCTCCACCATGGGATAGAAGAAAGCGAGACAGGAAGGAATGAGAGAGCACTAGAAAATAAAGGAGACTGGAAGGAGTATGAGAAGACCCCAAGGGATAGAGCATGAGACAGATAATGGGTGCGGGTGAGAGGGACTGGAAGGAATTAGAGAATACGCATGACAGGGCAATGAACTCTAGCATTCTTCAGACAAGATGGATGGTGCTGGCATGAATTGACAGAGAGTAATTGTCAGGGTAGCTCCTCAAACCCTCAACTACTCATTCCCAAAAAAGAGTCACGGAGCCACATTTAGGATTAATGCTCTTTTTGGACTGAGTAACTCATATTTTTCTGGTTTTAAGGGAAATTCGAGAAATTTTGGGCTGTTGAGGGAAAAAGAGAAAATAGCCGCCATTGGCGATGAATGACAAGGCAGGAGGTTTTATCCAAGATGGCCGCCGTGGCACCAGCAGCCAGGTGAGCTAGAAGTAACTATTTATAACTACTGCTGAGTTTCAGCGAAAGACGACGAACGGCGGCAGAAGTGACCAGCGGAAGGGAAATCTGCGACTGCGAGTATCAAGCAGCAAAGAGTGCGGCTGGCAGGCTGGACTATATGCACATTACACATGATGGCAACCGACAGACTGAAAGTGTGTTGGTGATGAGTATGAATTGAGTACAGCCAAACAGAGCCACCCAGGACGTTAATTAGAGTTGAAATAGACATTAAATATTGAGCTCATTGAGAAATAACAAGAGTAATAGTGGAGATAGATATATTAATGGTGTAAATAATAGCTGTGTGAATAAATTAAAATCAAATTTAGATATATTTTTATTAAGACCTCCATCCCTTACGAACTCAGATACGCCCTTGGGCGTCCATGTAACAATATTTACCTCACTTTTGTCATTTTTGCTTAGTACTTATCACTGTCAAACGACAAAGAGGATACAGCCCTTGTTGAATTTTACAAAATATAAAAGCTACAGCATAATACTAATAATTAATAAAACTCCAGCAGACTTATTATAAGACCGTGCTGCAAAGCAGATTTGCGTTCGTCAACGAAGGAAGCCATACCTTGCGGTATTCTTATTAACGCGGGAGATAGATAGTGTGCAAATCTTTGCGTCTCCAGCAGCAAGAGAAAATGGCGGATATTGTTCACGAGATGCATAACCTTGTGAACTAAAACTGTTGTTATTAAATAATGGACCTAAGAAACAGTCTGTTCTGTATGTTAGAGCATCCACGCTTTGCAGATTAGTTTAAGGTTACAGAAAAAAATTGCTATTTGTTTTTAAAATGAGAACGTATGTTTTACCTAAAGCAGCTGTGTCGCCCGAACGCATTTGTCTCTTTCCACACGAGGAATATTTTTTTACAAATGAAAAAACATGAAGGAAAATCATGTAAAATTTAATTTGACTGAGGTAAAACGCAACAAAAATATTTTATGGATATGTGTTAAAGCTGTAAACATATCCGTATAACAAAGACAAAGTCATATATTAACCATTTGCCGGCCAGCTCTTTTACGCTACTTCCAATTGTCAGAATTTCATTAGTACAACAACTAAAAATTTTGCCACTGACGTTCATTATGTCAGATCCCAAAGGAAAGGTCCATTGCCTGAAGTACAGAGAGATCCGCAATTCGACAAGTGGCTACACGAAAATTCCCGGTGGCAAAGTCGGGAACTGGTATCTGTGGATCCTGTAGTCCTAAGGCGCAGGGGAACAAACACAGGCATGCTGGAGAGATAAAGTGCTTGACTCACCCGGGCCGTTTGTGGCGACGGCTGACTGGGGCGGAGGCGCGCTGCAGGCTACCGGCAGCCCGTGTCCATTCCTCATCGTGGCTCCACCACTGCAGCTGCCCCTGAAACCAAGGCACCACACACTCACCTACCCACTTCTCTCCAGACAAGACATTAAGGCTATTCACCAACCAACATTCCCCCACACCCCCTAGATTTTATGGATATATGTTTTCGTGACAGGATATCGTGTTTTTTCAGGGTAAATATGAGAATTTTAACACAAAATCTTTATTCATAAAAATTTCAAAAATGTATATTTGGCACGAAATTTGGTTGATACCTAAGTATTTATTGAGGTCACAGGAGTGGCATGTTGCAATTTGTTTGAAATTCGACACTTGGTTAACTTGAGGTGATATAACTTTTAACCATTTTGACTTTAAATTTTACCTCGGAAGTTAATTGTAACTGTTTGGCCATTAACATTAAGCGTAGTTAGAAATGACCGGTTCTGGTACAGGGGATGGTGCATGGGGACAAGGGTACTAGTCGACGGCCATATTGGATGACGTCACGAGGAAACCACCTGCTCTGTCATTCCTCGCCAGCAGCGGTCAACTTGGATTTCCCCTTTTTTCCCTTCTGCTCCACCACTCCGCCTCAAAATCATGCTCATGCATTCCGTTTGGGAGATTTTCTCATTTTCCTGCCAGCCTCTCGTCTCCCATGTTGTATCCCTTCAGTTTTAATTTTTTGCATATGCTTCCTGTTCTTTCTCTCGCTCTCTCCAGAGTTTTCTCATAGTTCTCATACTATCTCACTCTCTCACCTCTCCACATTCTCCCAGTCTCCTTTCTACCTCTCTCGCCCGTCCAATCACTCGTCGTCACCCACCCGTTTCCCCCCACTGTACCTCTTCCGAACCGTTGATACAGCCACCAAATTCTAACAGACATCACCCGGACAGCGAAAAGGGCCGCAGGGTCAAGTATGCCCTAAGTCTACTTATAAGCATAGTTTGCTGTAATTTCCGAACCAAACAAAGGAACAAAAACTTACATTTTTACATGGAGAAAACATAAATTACACACAATTATAAGTTAAATAACATTTCACTATATGTTACTCAAAAAACACACAAGTATTACACTAAAAAATAAGGTTAAAATAAAATGCTTTGTTCGCAAGTAAAGAAGAAAAAGAATGGCTCTAAAATCACATTTTTACGTCCATATAAATGTCTAATGTGGCTCCAGACTCTAGGATGGTAGAAAACTTGGCACAAATCCTTCCATGTAACATTTTATATCCATAAGAACACGCATGTAGTTAGATCCAGGTGTAAATCAGCAAAATCGTTACATGAAGCACGTAAAATCCTTTCAAAGTTATATAAACACTGGTGTATCTCATCCCCGTCAGACCGATGGGAGGGTGGTTTAGCATCCGAAGGCAGCGGAGACCATATGTAATCGCAGCAAAGGCATCTTTCAGCATCTGTGTAAGCAATAGAGACAGCAAAGCACTGTACCGACACGAATAACTCCATCACATTGTTAGAAGAAAGAGTCCCAGTTTGCACATGTAAAACAGTCATTTCGGGCGACCAGCATCCAGAGGGAACCTTCAGTTACGTTATCGCATGTAGCCAACTCACCCGTCAGAGCGCCCTGGAAGGGTGCCATCTGGGTGCAAACTGGATACTCCGGAAGGACGTCTTCGTTGCGATGCCAACTGTTGCTGTAGATGTGGTGCCGGATTCTACCATGGCCGATTTGTGCAGCGTCGCATCGCCCTCAGGCGACAGATGCAGATGCACCCATCTTTTTTAATAATCCCCCCCCCCCACATTAATTAGGAGAGCCTAGTCACTATCGGACCAGATATCAATCGATGATATTACGAAGATGGCTGCTAATTTCCTTAAAGTAGCCACAGCACGGAGTCTTCAATACCAATACAACTATGACGCATTGACGACCAAACTAAAGCTTATAAGCAAGTGCCCATCCCCTCCTAAAATGCTTTGCATACACCCCCCTCCCCAAAGCCTGATGTGTGTCTGTACATCTGCGAACAAAAAAAAAAACCTATAGATTAAATTTTATTGCTAGGTAGGCAGGACTCTTAAATAAATAAACATTAAAATTTTTCTTTATGTATATATCATTAAAGTATTCCATGGTGGTACTGTACTTAGATTATTTCCAATTCATTTACACAAAAATTACTCTGGTCTCGCCACATAAATCGGTCCTCGCGGGTATTGCATCAGCAAGTCGCTCAGCACGTTTCCCAAATTATACGGAATATTGCCTTCGTCCCAGCATAGTCCGTGGTAGTACTTGGTCAATCAGACATTTGTTTTCTTGCTCTTTTCGTCCAACAGTTTCCATGAATATGGAGGCTGGAAGTTGCGGGTTCGAAAAACGCCATGACAATGCAACACTACGATTTCCTTGAGCACGAAGCAGTCTTGGCTCCATAAACCTTGCAAGTTATAATACATTTTTACGACTAAAACGCGAGTCCCCACTCCATGCATATTCATGTGCTTAATTAACTGATGATTTTTTACCAGGCCTGAAAAACAATCGTACAGAACGATCCTGTCGCGCAGTATCAAGCAGTAGGCTCCGGTATTCGCGGGCATGTTTTCCTTAGTGAATATTTCGATCTGGCAGACGACCATACCATTTTGCACGTGCTCGTTCTGCTTCGATGTATCGAATACCAGCAAAAGTGCCATGTCTCGAAAATTTTCGGGGCTCACGATAGGATGCACTTCGCGTCCGTAATACTATGATTGGAATTGCGAATACAAATAATATGGTAAATTAGAATATTCTTGGTCGAACGTAGACTTGTCGGTTCAGATAATATGCTGTTTGTTCGTCTGAAGTGCCAGTATGATGAAGTGTAGTTTTTCTGTGCTGGAAGAAGTTTTTACGACCCAGTGATTTCGTGTGGTGGCGGACAGGGCCGGGTAGGTGACCAGGTTCCAACTTCTGAATGTTATTTCCATCACTCTGTCTTTCTTGGCATAATTCAAAAGCTTGACGTTCGCGGGTGCTCGGGGTCACGTGAGGGACAAACCATTATATGGTGTTCAAAGTAAAAGAGACGGGCTATGCGTTTTCTCAGACTCCCAACGCGGCATCCAAATGCGATGTGGTCAGCGTAATCACCAGCTCCAGCCTAGCTCCTACTATTATTTTCTTATAATCGTCGGCGAATCCCAGTAACAAGGAGTGCACCACGTACTTCGAACCTGCCTTCAGTGTAAATGGGAACACTGAAGTCATATTCGATTCCCCAGCCTGCCATCTTGGCTGCAGAGCGATGGTTGGGCATGCGCGATAGGTAATTTTTTAACGACGAGGTTATGCTCACATCATGTGACTGGTCGACCGCGATGCCATTTATCTCTTACATTACGCATTCGAAAAAGGTGCAAAATCCCATTTCGAACTAACATGGTGGAGGTCGGATTGGTCCCATCTGCCTTCGTTAGCCGAACTCTTATGCGCACAAAGGACTGGCTAAGCAAGGTGTAAATATCTTAAAGCCGTATAGGTATTCGAACCTCGAGAGCGAAAGGCCCAACAAGATAAGACTCGTAACAATGCATTTCGATTTTATCAAATTTATAGTCTAATTCTAGGCATTGATACACGTCGAGGATTTCGTCCTACACGGAGATTTACTTTTAACCGAGGAGATGGAGAAACTTTGAGTTTTCAGGTGCATTTATACATTTTTGTTTTCCCAGCTAAATTTAGTCCCATCGGTTCAGATGCAAGCACAAAGTGATTTATTCGTTTCGGAAATTTATCAGTTCGTCGTTTTCGTCCACGATCAAAACGACTACTTCGTGGATGCGCTTTGCGAAGGTCGGAACGTAAATGAGCTTTTTGGACATTCTACGATTTTATATCCAGGTGGGGGCGAACTCTTAAATAGTGCTGCTCGATTTCCCATTCTGTATCTGCAACTTGCCAAATTACAATTTATTCGTACGACAACTGCAAAGATGTTGCCCGCTCTCTACGATACATATTTCTTTTTCCTGCTTCGCACACCCTGGCTTCGAACACCAGCATGGGCCCGATCGTGTCCAGTTCCACGAAATCTACATCTGCGGAGCAAGACATTTCGTCCTTCAAGGTATTCGGATTCCCGTGCAGTTCAAATGCAATGTCGTGCGGCAGCGATTTCTTTATGAAGTATTCCAAATCCTTTAGCTCGTACGTCTCAGGTGGGAATTACTATTTTCTTCGCTGCCCCCATAACCGAAAATCCAAACTGGAATTTTTATTTTCCTCAATGTTCGATAAGGAGTTTTAAGTTTGAAAATCCATGGCGATAGCTTCCAATTATCTGTTACGGCGGTGGGTTTCCTTTACCTGTTTTCGACCGTTCGAAGCCCGCTTCACAGCGCTCACAATAGTCGTGACTGCCACGACGATACTGGCCAGAGCACCGATTGCAGGTATCAGTGCTGGCAGGAACCCTCTTACCTTGTCCTTCCCCTTCCTCTTGGTCCTTCGAGGGTGCTGCGATTGCCTTCTGCTTGCAGTGACCCATGCCTAATTTAACATTGGCTTTAATGATGTTGGATATGCCCCAGGCGGTTACTTTTTCTCCGAGTCCGGCATTTCGTCGGCCCTCTGTGCAAGTACCTTTTCTGCCTGGTGCCTAGCTTGCAGATCCTTGTTCTGGGAATAGGCGATGTCATGATGTTTGCAGCTTCGTTCGGGGCGTTTATGCCAGTCTCGTTTCAGCTAGCCTTGTTCCTGGCCCGCAGAGCTTGTATACTGGAATGTGAAATTCGAACTGAAGATTATTGATGAATGAATCGACGATCCCACGGCCGGATGTCACAGTATTTACCTTACAGCACATTGAATTAAACTGAGCGAGCAAAATATAAATATTCTTCTTTTGTACAGTTTTGTTTCAGTATAATGGAGGTAATCGAGCAGGATATTAATCCCCCATGCGTATCACCGGGGAAGATGCCGAAACCGAGCACGAATCACGTCATGGTGCCCTGTTGCTTAATAGGGTGCGAGGCCTTATTTGTACACCGTCCGGGTGTGGGAAAACCTGCGTCCTACTGAGCCTGCTGGAAGAACCAAACACCCTTCGGTTCGAGAATATGTACCTTTATTCAAAATCGCTCCAGCAACCGAAATACCAGCGATTAGCATGAGTACCGCAGGCCGTGGATGGCGTGGGTTATTTCCGCTGCAGTGAAAACGAGAAGGAGGTGCCTCCGAACGAAGCTAATCCAAACTCGATATTTGTCTTCGATGACATTGCCTACGAAAAACAAAAATTTATTCAAGAATACTTCAGCATGGGACGGCACGCGAATGTGGACTGTGTGTACCTCAGTCAAACTTATTCCCGTGTACCTAAACAACTGCTTCGCGACAATGTGAATTTCCTCGTTTTGTTGAGCATGGACGACACTAATTTACGTCATGTTTACGNTTCGCGACAATGTGAATTTCCTCGTTTTGTTGAGCATGGACGACACTAATTTACGTCATGTTTACGACGATCATGCAAATACAGACATGAAATTTGCAGAATTCAGAGATACATGTTCTTTGTGTTGGAAAGACAAGTTCGGTACATTGGTAATCGTAAAAGGACTGCTCGCTACATAAAGGCAGGTACAGGCATGGGTTCGATTTAGTTATCCTACGAATGCAACCATGAGTCACGTAAGTATTTCCAAATTTGACGGTATCGATTGTCACAATGACCTTCAACGTGGGCAAAATCCCTTCACCACTGTACGCAAAGAAGACTTGCCGTTTTCGATAAAAAATTGGAAAGTGTGGAAAATAAAGCAGTTGAAGATATGGTGGCAGTCGATAAATGTATAGCGACCGTAGAGGTGCGGACAATCGACCTCATCAATGTATCGAATGTGCAGAGATTAGAAGAACTGAAGGATATACAAAATGTATTAATGTCCAAACTGGCTGCGAAAACTGATGTTGCGAGGCATAGCAAAAAGATAAAGTATATGTGTGTCGGGCAGCTCGAAAATATAGAAAAAGCATTTTCAGTAAATTGCGAATAATTTTCTACAAAAAAGGAGAGATCGANATTGCGAATAATTTTCTACAAAAAAGGAGAGATCGATACACACACACATTATATATATATATACACACACACACAAAACGCTTTTACCACTCAGTGAACAATGGATAACCGAACCGAATTGGTGAGCGAGCATCAGCAAGCAATCTAGGCAGTACAGTTCAAATACTTGCTCGCGAAAAGTAACAGATTGGCCATCGAGAATCGAAGACTCTCGAAGCTTTTAATTACCCTCTGGCTAGACGAAATTAGAAAAAAANTAACAGATTGGCCATCGAGAATCGAAGACTCTCGAAGCTTTTAATTACCCTCTGGCTAGACGAAATTAGAAAAAAAACCGAGTGACTGGGACGATGCCCGCAGTGAAATAAAACGTGAATTCAAGGTGGAAGAACAGACCCCGATGCGTAAACGGAAAATAAGGCAGGAATTGCCGGAATCGGAAGGTAGCATCACTAGCGACGAAGGCGATTTGACCCTGATCGATTTGCTGTGAGCGCAAGAGCGGAAACAAACACGAGAGCACGGGCCCGATGTGGTCACTCTTCTATGTCATTACATCGCTTGCTACTCTGACCATACTGCTTACAAGACTTATGGTTTGCAGAAAAGTGGTGGAAAATGGTACCTTGCAAATAAGGATGTTTTAGTTCTTCTCAGGGATGTACTGCAGATCAGCAAAGGCAAATNACCATACTGCTTACAAGACTTATGGTTTGCAGAAAAGTGGTGGAAAATGGTACCTTGCAAATAAGGATGTTTTAGTTCTTCTCAGGGATGTACTGCAGATCAGCAAAGGCAACTTGAAAATCGCGCAGGGATTGAGCGAAGTTTTTGTTTCGTAGGCATCCTGGACACTACACCGAATCGGATTTGCGCAAAGTCGCGCATATTACGCCGAGAATAACCCTGCATCGCATCGATTTAAAGACACAGCGCACGAAAAATTCCCCATTACAGCCGGACTGTTTCCTACGGTATGTGAAATTGGTGGTTCGGGTATGACTCATAGTCGTTTTTTTCTCTGCTTTCCAATTTCTAAGTATTGGGATGATCCGAATGAGTTAGTGTATGTGCTGAGACTTCTGATTGCTTCGCAGCCAGAAGGAAACCACTCGCACAGAAACGAAATAATTTCCATCATCAAAGAAATCGCGGAGGTGGGCTACATTTCGAAATGAGCAGGTATGCAGTTGCTGACAAGCTGCACAAATACGCTAAGATAAATTAGCCACGCAGAAAATATGTCGTGAAAAGGCTGGACAATACTTTACAATCTAACCTGATCGAAATGCAAGACTTTGCTCGTGTGAATAAAGGTCACCGATACATTTTGACCATAATCGATACTTTTTCCAAGTATGCCTGGGCCAGGCCGCTCAAGTCGAAGAATGCGCGTGACGTCACGAAAGCTGTGGCGGAAATGTTGCGCGATGAACACATACCGAAAAATCTCCACACCGACGATGGTAAAGAATATTTTAATGCAACTTTTAGTGCACTGATGAAAAAGTATGGCATAAATCATTATCCTACATACTCTTGGCTCCAGGCCAGCATCGTTGAGCGTTTTCACAGGATGCTCAAAGCTAAACTGTGGAGACATTTCACTAGTACAATTATTCTACCGTTCATTTTACCACTCGCATGAAGCCCGAAGATGTGAAAAACGACTCTCTGGTTCGGACAGTGTATGCTATTCCGAAGAGGAGGGACCCACGCAAGCTAAAGCCAAGATAGGTGACTTGGTGCGGATTTTAAAAAAAA
>NQII01000640.1:0-20013 GCA_002778355.1 Clitarchus hookeri
GCAGTTCAAGTGCCAGGTAGACGGGCGCCTTAACGGCCGCCGTCGTAGATCCACGAGAGCCTGCCTTGCCTTGCCGCCGGCTCCGATATATAGAGTCTTCTTGTTCGCGCGCGCGCAATCACCTTACAAATTGCATTTTTCACCTCGCCCTCGGCGTCGCTAGCGCCCCGCTCGTTTCCGCATGATAATGACGCGCGTCCTCCTGAATACTAAACGTGGCGCACGCCCGGGCCTCAGGGAATATCTGCGCCGCTGGGTTGGCACCACTGCTCCGAGCTCCCCGCGACATCGACCGAGCGTATTTATTTAGCCTATTTGTTATTTACCTAGCTGCGTACGACTTGTCCTCGGTTAAGCGAACAGCTTTTAAATCCGTGCTCGAGGTTTATTTTACACCGAGAAAAAGTTTTTTGTTGAATATAAAAAAAACTTTGTTTGGCGCAACCAAACTAACTTTTTGTATAGGGGCAAATGGAATATTTTGTTGTCGAAACCAAATTATTTTCTTGTTATTATTTGGTTCCGTCAAACAAAGATTTGATTGTTGCGACTAAAGAATTTGTTTGGCTCTACGTGAATTGAACAGTTTCGTTTCATATAAAAAAGATGCTAAGCCCGACCCGGTTTTCTTGGGGTCTCTCGTTTCCCCCACCCTTTCATTCCGGCGTTGTTCCGTGCTCACCTTGCTTCACCCTCATCGGCCGCCCAAATCACTCCACTCCACGCCAGAACAATTGTCAAAGTCACATGGTCAACAGTGATATTTGGTGCTTGAATTGCCAACGTGAATATATTATAGGTACACAGGCTCTCGCTCGCATACTGTTTCTCCCACATGAAGGTTTCGTGAAACACAGTCCACGCAAGTTGCAAGGACAAAGTTGGGCAGTTTTTGTTTGTTTGAAAAGGAAAAGAACGCCATTAAGAGACATCTGATTGCAGCGATCATCTAAGACCGCTCCGTAACGATGCTATCGTCTCCTTCCTATAATACTCAGGCTTACAATACCAACTGGTGACCATGTATTGCAGCTACAGTTTAAGAGCCTTTGGGTCATACACATAGTTGTTTTGTCTAGTTAAGTTAAAGCCTAACTTATACTGAAATACTGCACTCTAAATCCCAATCAGTGAAATAACTTTCACTGAAAGTCAGTTGATAAGCTACTGCTAACCGGCGAATCAAGTAAATTAACGAGGAACAAGTGATTTATAGCAGTAATATTCTTGACATTCCGTGGGAAATCACAAATAAATCAGTGAAATTCAACACTGTATTAATTAGTTATCAGGCACTGATTAATAGTTGTTCATTTCTCACTGTTTTCGCTGATTTGCCTCAATTCTCACTGATTCAAGTTTAGCGTGTACAAGCTTAAACTATATTATATCCAAAACATTTACTCAATTTTTAGCTGTCCATACAATATTTTCTAAGCGAGAGGCGTGCGTATTCTTGAATAAAAATCGACCCAATGGAATCGGAGGGCGCGCAAAAAAACGGGTCACCGTTTCGAAGTAAATATTGGGGTGATAGTTACATATTCATAATTCTGACAGTTTCAAGTGCCACTACATTGGCATTTAATACTTTTCATCCGGCGAAAGAGTACAGTCAGCAGAAAGTAGAAAATAACCAGTTAATCGTAAACCAGGGAGTTATTTGAGAAAGGCTGTGTTGTTGATCAACGCGGCAATTTCGCAGTTGGCGTTGCTTCATCGGCGATCTCAGTCACCGTTCCCCGGTCGCAACGATCGGTAAGATGTCGCCGGCAGCGAGCAAACTGATTCGTCGATGTTTCGGGACCCGCCCTTGATGGCAGATAGTCACGTACACAATGTTTCTCCCTTCCCCTCCGAATCAGGAGAGCGTCTGTTGTATAGTCTGTTCACGGTTTCTTTACACTTTTTAAATCAAACCTTTGGAAAATCACCCCGTGTATGACGTGTTCAGTTGTTTCCTAAACATGCCACGTATCGCAAGCGTTTTATTCTTGTGTTAACATAAAATACGTTATTTTAGATTAAATTAAACTTTTATTTATATTATTTCTATAAATTACAACATTTAATTTATAGTTAACTTCAATAAAATCAGAGATATAATACGTGTGTTGGTAATGCCTAGTAAGGAATAGTTCTTACACAGAATGTTATCATAGCGAGTGCGCACGAATGCGGTGAGTTGTTCCTTCGGTGCAATTTCCTAGACTTGGTTAAGCATTGTCTGAATGAGGCGGAGGAATATCCTCAAAGTAGAATTGTAGTAGGGTTTCATAAAAAGTTGGAAGTAACCGTGAATTAACTATACTTGAAAATTTTCTTTCACCACGTCAATCCTGCTGGCAAGGGCTAGGGAAATAGGAGGGTGTTAGCATATAGTATGTGCACAAATATGTCGTCTGGAACCCAGAGTTAATGGTCATGGTCGAAATCATTAACTTTGGCAAAACCTCCGTTGACATCTTCCTCAGACATTACTCTTGCTTTATCAAATAAACAACCTTACAAATCACCTGACAATGATATCCACATTATATGCACTAATTTCGTTACTTATATCAATACGATTACTGAGCTTCTGGGTACAAATTGACACTTTATTTTAGAACTGATTTACTGTATTATAAGNCTTATATCAATACGATTACTGAGCTTCTGGGTACAAATTGACACTTTATTTTAGAACTGATTTACTGTATTATAAGGTATAGGCTGTTAACGGTTAACTAAGCACTTCTGAAGTCAACCTTTGAAAAACATCACTGACCCCACTTGCATACGTTTTAACGGGCGCACTGATTCGCAAGCATCCAGTAAAGTTGGTAATAATGGAAGGAAAACAGTTCCACGAATTAACGTTGAATTAAAAGCTATACGTAAACAATTGTGAATACTGAAATTATTTAGATTGCCTTCTGTAAAAAGGGAAGAAAAGAGCGTGTGCATTAGAAGAAAACTACACATCAAAGTGGCCCTTTTTCAACGCAATGCAATTTTTCTTCACCTGTATAGCTGCAAGAGAGGCGGTTTCTAACTTGGTAAGTTAGATTTTCATACACATTCTCTAAAGAAACAATTTTCTGGCAATATGCTGATATTGCCAGGTAATTTCACCCATAGGCGTCATAAAGTATTCTTTTATTTCTTCTCTTGCATCCTTCTATGAAATTCCCTTATGTTGACGTGCTCCTCCTTGCAATTGAAAAAAAAAATGTATTTGTTGGGAAACCTTCGCACGTCATCTGCACTCTCTGTGTCGACAGATCCACGGCAGAGGTATGTTTCANAATGTATTTGTTGGGAAACCTTCGCACGTCATCTGCACTCTCTGTGTCGACAGATCCACGGCAGAGGTATGTTTCACGTGAAGCATTTGAAATTAAGAAATTGTGAAGCACGCATATAGTAAAAACAACATAATCGGCAGTGGACGGAGATATGTTGATGGGCTTCCGTAATACCCTGAATTCGTTGCACATTAATCCAAATGCATTTTCAGCGAAGCGTCGTGCACGTGATAACCTATAATTAAATATGATGTTTGGATCTGGTTGGTCCCTGTTGGGATATGACTTCATAATATACGGTCGCATGGCAAATGCATCATCTGCAACAAAGTAGAAAGGCACAGGAAGTCTTCTGCCTGGTAGAGGGATAGGAGGTGGCAACTGCATATAGCCAGCTTCTAACGCATTATGCAAAGAGCAATTAGCAAACACTCCGCCATCTGATATCCTTCGCAGCCCACATCGACGTACATAAACCTGTACTCGGCGTCCACGACTGCTAGAAGAACAATACTGTGCGATCCCTTATAGTTGTAGTGATAACTTCCACTATCGTTAGACGCCTGTATTACTAAATTATTTCCATCCATTGCTCCTAAACAATGGGGAAAGTTCCAGCGTTCTTCAAATTCCCTCGCATGTTCCAACCATTCTTCTCTTGTAGCAACGAACTGTATTAAAAATANAAGTTCCAGCGTTCTTCAAATTCCCTCGCATGTTCCAACCATTCTTCTCTTGTAGCAACGAACTGTATTAAAAATATGAAACATGTATCTACATGTTACGAAACATTAGCCAATTAAGTTTTGTTCTGTCTCACACACACATAAATGTAGGCCGAATAAATTATTTACAAAATACATATTTTATTCTTAAAAAATGTTAATGAAACAAACCTAAGGCCTATACAAAGAGGTGTATGTGATTGCGAACGTTGTAAACAGTATTATTAAATAAATAGGGCTGCACATCTTTCATAACGATGAAACAGGTTCTTGTCTGTTGATTAAGTAGTATAGTAATTACCATACCTATATTTAGCAATTAGTAGGTGCGCTATTGAAGAATCGTTTACGCGTAATCAGGCAAAAACTGTCAATGTATTGAGATTATATTATAGAATTGATATGTCAATATCCAGTAATTCTAGTTTACATGCACGGACATGTGACATGTGGCTTACATACAAGTATCACCCACTACTACACGAAAACATCTACAACAAGATCCTCTATGTTGTAGGTAATGTAAACATCGCATTATTGCTGGGAAAATGTCTTACACATTAGTAAAATTATCATTGGAAATATTAAATAATTAAACATTATCGTTCGTTACATCCAGAATATGTGTTTGTAATGCAGGCATCAAAAAATTTCCGTAGACAACACTGGCGATTACTTTTATACTTTATTTCCAGGTTGCGAGCGATGTTCCAGTATGTGAAGAGGACTTACAACAAAACAAAGAAGATAGTTGCAACTCTACAGCACCACGTACGGGTAAAATAAAACAGCAAAACGCACCTTCCTATTCAGGTGACGTCATATTGCAAAAGGCAGTAGGAGTAACGAACAAGCTGCCTGATGAGTATGGCACATTTGGAGGATATGTTGCTATGGAAATTCGTGGTTTAAGTTCGGAATTACTAAGGAAGAAACTCATGCGTTCTATTCGGAAAGCTATAGTTGATGTCACATACGAAGATTACGAGCACCTTGCAAGGTCCAGTACAAGTACAGTTTCACCATCAACAACTTCTTCTCCCTCTGTTTCATTCTGTTATACAGAGTCACACCAAACAGCCACATCTCCAGCCGTGATTTCTCATTCTATAATNCTCCCTCTGTTTCATTCTGTTATACAGAGTCACACCAAACAGCCACATCTCCAGCCGTGATTTCTCATTCTATAATCACTCACGAATATCACGAAGTACAGGAAAGTCCACATTATATGGATTATGGTTTTCTAGATGGCATCCAAAAATGAATAGCATTACGTGCTGACTTTCTGAAAGCTTTTTAAAGAAGTACATTGAGACATTATCAATAAAGGTTATATAAANAATAGCATTACGTGCTGACTTTCTGAAAGCTTTTTAAAGAAGTACATTGAGACATTATCAATAAAGGTTATATAAAGAAAACAGCGTTCTTTCTTAACTTTAGATAATCATCTCTCAGGCAGTCGAAAATAGCCTTCGTCACTTCTTTGACTATTCTTCCAATGGTACATGGAGGAATATGAAATACATACTGCAGGCTGTTGTACGCATCACCTGTATCACATTCATGTACAATGGTTTGTTACAACATAACTGAAGTAGGGTACAAATAATGGAATGAGTTGCTAGTAATTTTCATATCCACAAACCTGTTGATAAAAATCGAAGAGTGGCCAAAACACGTTCGAGAAACAGAAATCGCCTTCCTAATTGATGTATCCCTCCTAGCTGTAGTTGGGCCAATTCCATCAATGAGAAGCTACACTTGCACTGCAGACATCCTCGTAAAGTTACTGTGCTGTTGTGCATCTTACTCTTCTTCTCTTTGATTAGATTTGCGTATGCACCTAACATCCCACGCCTGTTTATCCACTCTCTAACCGAACTTGTCTTCTGTTTCCTTTTTTCCCTTCTTCTTCAGACACACTGAAACCGCCACAGCGGCAGCGAGTTTCACTTGCTGCTTCCGAGCCATTACTGGACATNAGACACACTGAAACCGCCACAGCGGCAGCGAGTTTCACTTGCTGCTTCCGAGCCATTACTGGACATGTGTGGGTCCGGACACGACACGTTTTATCATTCCCGCTGCAGTGGATATGCCCAGACAAGATCTTGCCGTCACTCGGCAGCATGACAACTTGCGCTACCAATCCGTCCACATGGACATACCACAGCAAGTCACTTGGACAACTTGTTAGTCAAGAATACTTGCCCGTGTACACGCACCTTAAGAATGAGGGAATTTGTAAAGCATTTACTTTTCAAATAATTTTACAGTTTCATTTGACCAACGCACGGACAGAGTGATTAGGCCTATTGCAATGTAAATTATACATAAGGTGGAAGAATACAAAATGGGCATACAAATAGATCCTAAGCAAGGCCTTCAAAAGTGCTCAATTTACCGGGGACAGTCTATATATACTATACAGGTAGCTTTATTATAAACAGCTACGTATATCATTGTAATGAATTTATTTATTTTTTTAGTTAAAAAAAAGCTTTTACGAATCACAAATCCGGATAAGAATCTCTTGTAAGCCATAGGCTCTTAGGCAGTTTTCAGTGGTACGTTGAGGTATATTTCGCGTTTAAGTGGCCACCTAACCCACTTTTATCTCCTCTTTTCCTGCGGATAGCCTGCTCGTGCCCCGTAGGTTAGTTCAATTGTTTTAGCCTCACCCAGTTAGCCTTCGGACATATAAGCTGGGTGCTAATAAGTCCAGTGAATTAAGAAAGAAATTTAAAAAAACCTACCGTTATTTATGGCATGACATTAAAAATCCAAATTTAAAAGAAGTTAGTCCCCAGAAGTACTAGCAACTTGTCCGCTGTGATATTCATCGAGCTTAGCTTCATGATAATGCTAGAAGATTATATCGAGATTCCACTGTAAATTTGTTGCACCGAAGAAATTGTACGAGTGTNAGCTTCATGATAATGCTAGAAGATTATATCGAGATTCCACTGTAAATTTGTTGCACCGAAGAAATTGTACGAGTGATGATCTCCGAGTCGTCATTATTAGTCCCGAACTTATCTAGAGTATGTACGAAATAAACACTGCTGTTGGTTGGTAAGTTATAAAGAATTTTTTTTCGCGCAACAGANTCACAAATCCGGATAAGAATCTCTTGTAAGCCATAGGCTCTTAGGCAGTTTTCAGTGGTACGTTGAGGTATATTTCGCGTTTAAGTGGCCACCTAACCCACTTTTATCTCCTCTTTTCCTGCGGATAGCCTGCTCGTGCCCCGTAGGTTAGTTCAATTGTTTTAGCCTCACCCAGTTAGCCTTCGGACATATAAGCTGGGTGCTAATAAGTCCAGTGAATTAAGAAAGAAATTTAAAAAAACCTACCGTTATTTATGGCATGACATTAAAAATCCAAATTTAAAAGAAGTTAGTCCCCAGAAGTACTAGCAACTTGTCCGCTGTGATATTCATCGAGCTTAGCTTCATGATAATGCTAGAAGATTATATCGAGATTCCACTGTAAATTTGTTGCACCGAAGAAATTGTACGAGTGTTGATCTCCGAGTCGTCATTATTAGTCCCGAACTTATCTAGAGTATGTACGAAATAAACACTGCTGTTGGTTGGTAAGTTATAAAGAATTTTTTTTCGCGCAACATAATTTCTGACCGTGTTGTTTTTAATCAGTTGTCGTCCTCATGTTGCGTTTACCTGCGATATCCGGGCTCGAGTCCCGTGCACCGAAGTTTCGGCGCGGCTACTTCGAAACTGCGGAAGACAGGGGTAAACCGTCGCAGTATAATCTCGCCTTGTGTGCGCCGTGGTCCCAATCACCGGGACGTTGCGTGGGTGCCCGTGCGGGGTTTTGGAATGTCACCTCGTAGACATCACCACTGCTATCAGTAGGTTTTCCGTGGTTTGTTATTCCCTTATTTTTGCGATTAAAATTTTTATGCAACACCAAAATAAATCACTTAAATTTGGTTTAATGTGCCCGTATTCTAACCTCCATTCACATGTCGAGTTCGAAAGAACACTTTTTTCGATTTAAGGTGTTAATATTGGTAGTGTGTATTTTTAACCACCGTTACCATCAGAATTGACAGTAAAATAACATTTTTGAACGATTTTGTATACGTGTATGTATATGATCAAGTATCGGCATGTATCACATATTGGTTCGCGGACTAACCCTTTCAGACATGGTTGTTTATATATTTTACGTTGCACAGGAAGTTTATTAATGACGTCCAATGTACACAGCAGAAAACGATATCCAGTAAAGGAAGTCCGTCACATGGTGGAGACATCATTCGTTGTTAAGTCGCATAAACACCTGCTGCCAGGGATATTAAACGCATTTTTATTGGTCCCGACGTACGACAGTTATACAGTATACTGATACTAGTACAGTTTAATGCAAAAAAAGTGCTCAGTTTACCATGAATGTGTTAGTTATTTTCGTGTGTAGAGCCTATTCTATAACCGAACGTGACCCCAAATCGANGCTCAGTTTACCATGAATGTGTTAGTTATTTTCGTGTGTAGAGCCTATTCTATAACCGAACGTGACCCCAAATCGAACAACATTAGAAATGCGAGCAGATTGACACTACGGTCAGGGGTGCACACCGACCCAAGGCTTCATCCTGGACGCTCNACAACATTAGAAATGCGAGCAGATTGACACTACGGTCAGGGGTGCACACCGACCCAAGGCTTCATCCTGGACGCTCTGACCTCGATTTAGAATATTTACGTCACGCGGTTGCACTTGGGAAACATTCAAAGCGAAGGGGCAACCGTTGACTTTAAATAGCTCCGAATCACTTAAATATTTACACGGAGCTCATGAATTATGAGAAGGGACACCTGTTTCTCAAGAAATACATATGCGCAACGTTAGAATTCAATATCCGAGTTGCATGCCTGCGGATTTACTTCGGGGCCACTGGCCACGTCATTCTGAGGAGACGTTTCCTTACTCGACTCTTAGGGCCCGCGGTGGCTGAGCGGTTAGACTGCTCGCCTCCCACCAAGGCGAACCGAACTCAATCCCTGGCCGGGTCACTCCCGGATTTTCGCAATTGGGAATCGTGCTGGACGATGCCGCTGGTCGGCCGGGTTTTCTCGGGGATCTCCCCGTTTCCTCCGCCCTTGCACTCTGTCGCTGTTCCATACATCGCTTCACCTCCATCGGCTCTCATGGCCTTGACGTTAAGAGCCGCCCGTAAATATCTTCACTCATTATTTGGCGCAACGAAATCCATTGTTTGTATATGGGCAATTAAATATTGTATTGCTGTTAAGTTATTCATATTTGGTCCCGAAAGGTAATTTTGGTTCGTACAACTTAAGATATGTATGGCTCTATGTAAATACAGTTTGGGTTATTATTAAAGAAAAATTGACAGTAGCGCGAAGATTCGAACTCTTAACTTTGTCACCATCAAATTACGACATAGCAACCTCGCCTAAAGTGATTGCTAGCAAAATAAAAATATTTTTTATGTGTATTTTTTTAAAAACATTACCTCTAAGAATATCAAGTTTTACAGCTTTATNAGCAAAATAAAAATATTTTTAATGTGTATTTTTTTAAAAACATTACCTCTAAGAATATCAAGTTTTACAGCTTTACTTTTTTGTTTCCTATTGAAATTTTTTCGTTGGGATTTGTTAAAGGCGTCATTAAACATAAATAAATACACTAACATACACGGTAATTATCCTCATTGTCACAAAAATTATAAACAATCCCTAAAAATAAGTTTACCGAAGGCAATCAAATAACTCAACTAACCCCACAGCCAACCAAATAGATGCAATTACGTACTGGACAAAGCAGATTTTTTTTTTGCCGCCTCTAATTCTGCATTAGTAGACATATAAGTATGTTTTAGCTAAACAAATGCTCATTCACTCAGAAAAAAAAAATTTTAATTTGAGTCTAGCTAAATATTTTTATGTTTACGGTAACAAAACCTACTAGTTGATCGTGCCTTTAAAATTGCTGTGTGCAGTAAACACATGTAGATGTTGTAACATCCAAATAAGTCCTCTGCTCAACAAATTATTTTCAAATGCTAATTTTTGGTTCAATTGAACGAGTGCAGATGTTTAGTGCGAAAGTAGATTATTCGATTGAACGAAATATTGTTCAGTGTAAAGAAATACTTTTCAAGTAAATTTATTTGACATCTGAAACTGTATATTTCTCTCGGCGCGGACAGCTTGACACGCGCTGTTCGGATATGCCCGAGCTCACTTCACGGGAATGTTGTTGGATGCTAATCCGTCGCTTTTTTATTTTTATATTAATTTTCATATTTATTATTTTTTCTTCTTCTTTTTTTTCCACCAAGCCCCTTTTACGCTTTTCCGTTTCATCTGTTTCTGCCACTACCAATGTTTTCGGCAGGGGAAAATCGGACTGGAAAAATAAACACGACACGCATTTCGTACACAGGCCACGGCCGTAATTTTCTGTGAACGAGAACATTTCTCGATTTCATCATTTCACATCTGTTGCTGGCTTAGTTCACCCCGCGTAGCCGTAAGTGAAGCTGATGATGAGGTTGCTACGTTGACACCAAAACAAACGTGCATGCTTGTAAACGTTGATGTTCGCGANAGCAAAATAAAAATATTTTTTATGTGTATTTTTTTAAAAACATTACCTCTAAGAATATCAAGTTTTACAGCTTTATTTTTTTGTTTCCTATTGAAATTTTTTCGTTGGGATTTGTTAAAGGCGTCATTAAACATAAATAAATACACTAACATACACGGTAATTATCCTCATTGTCACGAAAATTATAAACAATCCCTAAAAATAAGTTTACCGAAGGCAATCAAATAACTCAACTAACCCCACAGCCAACCAAATAGATGCAATTACGTACTGGACAAAGCAGATTTTTTTTGCCGCCTCTAATTCTGCATTAGTAGACACATATAAGTATATTTTAGCTAACCAAATGCTCATTCACTCAAAACAAAATTTTAATTTGAGTCTAGCTAAATATTTTTATGTTTACGGTAACAAACCTACTAGTTGATCGTGCCTTTAAAATTGCTGTGTGCAGTAAATACATGTAGATGTTGTAACATCCAAATAAGTCCTCTGCTCAACAAATTATTTTCAAATGCTATTTTTGGTTGAAGTGAACGAGTGCAGATGTTTAGTGCGACAGTAGATTATTCGATTGAACGAAATATTGTTCAGTGTAAAGAAATACTTTTCAAGTGAATTTATTTGACATCTGAAACTGTATCTTTCTCTCGGCGCGGACAGCTTGACACGCGCTGTTCGGGTGTGCCCGAGCTCAATTCACGGGAATGTTGTTGGATGCTAATCCGTCGCTTTTTTGTTTTTTATATTAATTTTTATATTTATTATTTTTTCTTCTTCTTTTTTTTTCCACCAAGCCCCTTTTACGCTTTTCCGTTTCATCTGTTTCTGTCACTACCAATATTTTCGGCAGGGGAAAATCGGACTGGAAAAAGAAACACGACACGCATTTCGTACACAGACCACGGCCGTAATTTTCTGTGAACGAGAACATTTCTCGATTTCATCATTTCACATCTGTTGCTGGCTTGGGGCACCCCGCGTAGCCGTTAAGTGAAGCTGATGATGAGGTTGCTACGTTGACACCAAAACAAACGTGCATGCTTGTAAACGTTGATGTTCGCGANTAAGTGAAGCTGATGATGAGGTTGCTACGTTGACACCAAAACAAACGTGCATGCTTGTAAACGTTGATGTTCGCGAATTAATAAATTACACCTAGCTCCACAGGCGCAATGACCGTGAAATGTAAAACCTGAAGCTCGCTTTTGTCGTAATGCAGAAGAACATAGTATGGATGTGGTGGGATAAATATAACAGATATGTTATCAGTTGCGGATGATGATCGAGAATGAAATTACTGTTTATCATATTCAAAATTTGCTGTGTCTTTTTTAAGTTGCAGGGCTGTTAACATTGATTGTTAAGAGGAGGTAATTAAATGATTACGCCTTTTTGTTCAAATTAATACATGAGGTACCTTTAAGTCCCAAGAAACCAGAGGAAAAACAGTTTTCCGTAAGTACATTGAATTTATACACAGGGAAGATTACATGTGCATCTTTAAGTTGCCGTGATGAATAATCACCTCTAAACGGAAATAATGTTATCCAACAACGAAACAGCCCAAAGATAAGAAAATCTATACTTCATGATGGATATGCTGATGTAAACAACACTTCCTAGTTCCCGTGGCGCGGAGGAAAAAGGNAAGAAAATCTATACTTCATGATGGATATGCTGATGTAAACAACACTTCCTAGTTCCCGTGGCGCGGAGGAAAAAGGTTCAGGGAAGGGGAGAAGTGGAAGATGGATGGAGAGGATGGGTCATATCTCCTGCGCGACTTGATACTGAAATATTATTTCAGCGACAGGGATTAGCATCTATATTACTTCCTGTGAGGGCNAAGAAAATCTATACTTCATGATGGATATGCTGATGTAAACAACACTTCCTAGTTCCCGTGGCGCGGAGGAAAAAGTTCTGGGAAGGGGAGAAGTGGAAGATGGATGGAGAGGATGGGTCGTATCTCCTGCGCGACTTGATACTGAAATATTATTTCAGCGACAGGGATTAGCATCTATATTACTTCCTGTGAGGGCGTGTGCCTTCGCCGCTGCCGCGGTTTATATANCGTGTGCCTTCGCCCCTGCCGCGGTTTATATAAACCTGGCCGAAGTAAAGAATGGCTTCCTCTACACCGAGCTAGACTAGTCGCCAAGTGGCGAGACGTCGCCCACACAGGAGCTCCCATTCTCGACTGTCCCTTGCGATTATCACTTGCGTGGCCTGTTTCTGCATTATGCAGGTATGAGCTAAAACGCCTTAAAAGTCCTATATTCATCCCGTTGACAAGAATTAATTTCCAATGTTTTGAAACACGTAATATTTAATTGCTTATATGTGGCAGCTACTGTTTTGATTTCGGTTTTTTTTGGTAAGTATGTGTACACTCAGAATTTTATGTTTAATTGTTATCATAATTTTTGGAAATCCATAAAGAGTTTTATGGACGGAGGTCACGAACTAATCAGTTATTGTGGTTGTCATGGTAACGCATGACGTGATGTGTAATATGCATTGCAGTTCTCTCGTGATTGGCGCTAGGTATGAAAGTGATGATTTAAGTATGCAGTTTAGTAGGATTTTAGACATCTTGTTTCCGCCAGGCAGGATTTTTTTTTTTGTTTTTATTAATTTTACAAGGAGTGCGTACATATTAATACAGACTGCCCGATGGGATCGAAGACGTGCGGCAGTTTTATATATAAGAAGTAAGTCTGTACGCGATTCCTACGTGATAATTTTTTAAAATTCAATTTGGAACTACCGCGTAGTGTTAATTTGGTACTGAATGAACTGTATATGGTGTACTAAAAACTCCAGAGCTTGATTATGGAAGATGCTGCAGACGTCACGTGCATTAAGAAGGATGCCTAGCGAGCCCAGCCTACGTGATTTCGCCAAGATTCTGCTATTAAATAATATTTTCATCTAAGTAATTGAAGTATTCGACCGCAGAGGCCACTTCGAAATTTATTTCATTAATTTTCAGAAATTTATTTGAAGCGTCAGAGACGCTATCATTGACACTAATTATTTGGGTTGTTCGACGTTTGCTTACGGAGCCCTTCAAATTTTCTCATGTTTGCTGGAACTAGGTTGGAAAAGCACATTCTAATTATTTTTATTTTCCAAGATTTCAGAAACTTTATAAGTAATAATATCATTTCAATTTAAAGAGACTCTATCACGAGAGAGGCTAAAGTTACTGTAAAGCCACACAAACCCAAGATCAACTTAAAGACTACACTGATAGCATAATTGTTTTAGCACAGATCATTCCCTCTTTAAAATGCTGGTGTCTGAACTAAATAATTTTTAATTGAAATTAAATTTCACATATTTTTCTTAAGTCTGTGGATATTTTTATTTCTCTAAATTGCTGTGGGTTGGTTCTAAATTCTTCCCAGTTTTCATGTATGTTGTTTCCAGTCAAGTGAAACCATGAGTGATGTTTGTTCCTGAGACGCATATTCATGGTAAGGCATGTGTAACTGGTTTTACGTTGCTGCAAAATAATGGTACCCTGTTGAGCAGGGCCTATACAAACTCCAGGTCAGAACTCATGCTAGTATTGAAACGCAAACTGGTTCAACCCAGTCCTTCAGTCTGTATTGTATTATGTACACGCACACAGCAGAAACACAGTGTTACAGAGCAATCAACGTCTGCATCCCGCGGGTAAAATTTGCTTCGATTTTCTGGCCGATAAGTAGACACTTAAAAAAATGTGAAGTATCGACTTTGACAGTCGGTACAACTGCTCTAATGCTCGACATGTTAACTTTAAGTTAATGTATGTGTCTCCCTTTCGCTTACCACCTTTCATAATTTTTTTGTGGCGCCATTTTCCAAATTTAATAACGCATGAAAGTAAATGCCACCAATGAAATTACTGCAAATGTAATTTTACGAAGTCGGTACTTTTGGGGGGAAACTGGTTACACTTAAGTAGAGAAAATTTATAGTATAACGTGTACTTCCAGGGAGTTGGCTGTAAGGTCATTTAACACTTTCAACCGATGGTATAACACACAGCAGATAAGACGAGACGCTATCATTTCGCGTTATAAAACGGTACCAGGCTAGACTTTATTATACTCTGTTTGTTCAAGCAGGTGTCATTTGTTCATTGACTACGTTTGCAGTCAAGAGCTCATTTTCCTGTTCAGCTCGCCCACGTGGAATTAAGCCACCCGAGTGATGAATGTATACTATTGGTTCAGACTTCTTCTGGGCGTGTCTGACGAGCGGACGTCCAATGACATATATTAAACTAACTTATGATTGTGTGATACCTAGTATGTTACCCAATTTTAACGCGAAATTATAAGAGTCTTTACAGATTATTTGAATGTCATGTCTCAACTTAGGGCGACTTTTTATTTCGAAGTCACCACGTTAGCTATAATCAAGCTGTTAAAGTTTTAAATAGTATCAAGATTATTTTCAATAATTGAATATAAGAAGCTTACGGAACCTTTTTGTTGTCACTTCGCTTTATGAGTATACTCAATAGATAATTTTTGTCATGTTAGAAAATTCTCTTGCCATAATATAAAAATCGAAACACGTCCTGTTTTATTGCCTATATTCAATTTTATGTATGTATTCAAATTTTACTACTTTAAGCATTAGATATTCTATACACAATTTACTTATTTGTTGTTATATGATAGCTCACGTCGTAAAACTAAACCTAAAATTGCTCAACAGTTTTGAAAACGTTTCCACCGCATTTGGTACAACTCTACTCGTGCACATTAACAGGAATTGGATAAAATCTCCTCAACTGTCTCTTTCACCATACCTGAGGTATATGACAGCATCGCCTGCTGGTATGGAAGATTTAAATGAGTTTTCCTTTAGAAAGCAAGTCCGTGTATTGTCTCCTTTGAGAGAATGACAGTCTGCAGCATAAAAGACATCTGCCATGAGAGGAAATCACGACTATTGATTCGTGGGAAACGTGTAATCCACTTCGAACGGTCACTGTTTGTACATTTTACTGAGAAATCCTGTATACATTTACAAACTTTTGTAAAAATACAATGATTTCATTCCCTTTTTTTTTCTAACTTTAAAAGAGCCTTGTTTGTAATTTGCCTTGAAAAATGTTGGTAATGGCCAGGAATCATTTTTAAGTTGCGAAGTCAACTTTACAAATGACGTGTCATTGAATAATAATTACTAATAACTTTTTGAAGTTTAATAAAAGTATTTTTTTTTTTTCCACTTCTCAACATTGTACCTTTAATTGCAAGCTTTCGATTTGAAATATTACTATATACATATGGGTATATATGGGTTTATTTTTAGGCAATTCGTTAACCACCATTCTATTTTTAAATAAGTTGGACACAACTTACCCCATAATCTAAACAAAGACGCCAAAGNGGTTTATTTTTACGCAATTCGTTAACCACCATTCTATTTTTAAATAAGTTGGACACAACTTACCCCATAATCTAAACAAAGACGCCAAAGTCAGCGTAGGCATTTCCTAGGACTAAGTGTCATCTCAGAGTTAATCGTAATATTTGGGTGAGAGCTGAGAAATCGTTTGGAAAATGACCACTATGACCTCGCCAGAGACAGCGTAATACGGGACTGCTAGTACGGAAAAGCACAGCTCATGTCGTAGCTGATCGTGGCGTGCTTGAACGTTTCTCTTTGTGGGCGCAGATTTGGCTTTTGTAACGTAAATAACACTTCATATCATTCCTATGATGGACTTAGTAAATTTACGAAACAAGAAAAAAAAAAATACTATACGATTTTCTAATCTTACACAAAATATACCGCCAAATATCTTAACATTTTATATCCAGTTACGACACTGATNATGGACTTAGTAAATTTACGAAACAAGAAAAAAAAAAAAATTACTATACGATTTTCTAATCTTACACAAAATATACCGCCAAATATCTTAACATTTTATATCCAGTTACGACACTGANTACTATACGATTTTCTAATCTTACACAAAATATACCGCCAAATATCTTAACATTTTATATCCAGTTACGACACTGATTATTTAAAAAATGAATATGTGATACATTTACATCACTGCCAGTAGAAAATTAATCTGAGCGTAAATATTGTTGTGTATTTGGTTGCATACTATTTACTGTATAAATACTACTGGTAAGTTCTCAGTAACTACCAACTGTGATGCAATTAGTACGACAAAAATGTTTGACATTATTTGGGGTGACGAGGCCTCTTTTCATTGGAACAGCATAAGAATAATCTTTCCAGTGCATATTTCCGAAAACGTAGGTAACAGAATTTGCCCAAGTATTTTGGGAAGTGGTTCTTCTTATTTTTTCCAGTAGCTGACAAAACAACTCACATCTTGCAACAAGTGATATTCTTTCATGCCGAGTGGTGGGAGTGTGTAGAGTACAGATCTACTTCACCGGGAATTTAATTGCAGTTTATGTATGTTTAATCCGTCGGCCATCCCTACCATATAAATTAGGAGTGTTCAAGAATATAAAAAACACTGTAGTTTCAAGGAACGCATGGTTGCGAACAAATTTCGNCCATATAAATTAGGAGTGTTCAAGAATATAAAAAACACTGTAGTTTCAAGGAACGCATGGTTGCGAACAAATTTCGAGTGATGGTACACATTGTTGCGATAGCGTGGGCAGGTCTTAACTCGACGGCTCTCCTGAATGCGCCGTCTCACGTATATGTGCAGTCACGCCAGCGGGGAGCAAATTTCTGGGACGCTATTGCTCAAGTCTGCTGTTNGCGCCGTCTCACGTATATGTGCAGTCACGCCAGCGGGGAGCAAATTTCTGGGACGCTATTGCTCAAGTCTGCTGTTTGAAACAGCAGGAATCGTCTCCGCCGAACTGAGTACCAGGGCACGATGGCTCGAGGTGCAGAGACGCTACAGGCCAACGGAACAAACCTTAGNGTCTCCGCCGAACTGAGTACCAGGGCACGATGGCTCGAGGTGCAGAGACGCTACAGGCCAACGGAACAAACCTTAGACTGGATCTTTTCTCTGCATGAAGCCGGCCAAGCAAGATGGACCAAGAAACCTTCAAGAATATTGATGCGCCGACCGCCGTAATTCCATTGTTCATCAGCTTCCGGCTCTAGATTTAAGGTTGGACTCTTCGAGTTAGTCTGAAGTCAATGTGTCTCAATTACGTAGTTAATTTCATTATAATATCTAATTTCCCCCCCCTTTTTTTAAATATTTTACTGTGTAGTTTGGACTATGCCAATATATATANTTTTATTTTTTTTGTGACATTAATCCCATATATTTTAATGGTCGCTCTACAGTTAACCCACAACGGTTAGCAAACTAATTTTAACGTAGATAACATAAGTTTATAAAACCATAACAATATTTTAATATAATCACGTAGTTATTCGCCTTTTGAAATCAAGAGCTGAGGGCCAGATCTTCGCCACGAAGACATATCGCTGGTCTTGAAGAGCGGATAGCTTGAGGGCCAGTGAAATACTCCTCGAATCTTCGTGAAGGGTTGGGAAAAAAAATAAGAGTGACTCGCGGCAGTTCATTGGCCGCTGTAACGTTGGTGGGAAGGGGGGAGGGGATGTGCCCTGATTAGAAAGATGTCTGGTGCCGAGCACCTATTCAGCGGCGTGGGATTGCACTCAGGTCCTGAGGCAGTGCTGCCGCCGCGACGAAACAAAAACCATCTCTTCTTCGCAGCCAACCCTGGTGGGCCCTTCATTAACTCCGCCCTTCTGCTGCTCGGCCTGAGCTTTTTTAATAAGGAGTAATGAATCGTGGAGAGGAGAAAATGAAGTTCCGGGGGGAGGATCTGTAGCGCGCCAGATGCCGCCCCCGAGAAATGCAAATTGCGGCAGGTTCCTTTTGTGAGCCCGTCAAGTTGGCCACACACTGCTTCGAAGAATGCGCGGGAATGAGCAGTGTTGCTTCGCGCCCTGCCGTTAGTGGTAAACTTACATAAAGGGAAGTATAGCCATGGGCAGTGTTCCCAATCCATTCTTCGGCGGCACATAATTTTTTTTCCCCTTAAAAACGTCGATTGTTTATATGATTAAAGGCAACGCCTGGCTGGCTCATGAACTGCGTTGTAGAGTTTTGGTACAGAGCATAGCGGCATCCTATCCAGAAAAAATGGAAGTAAACATTGGTTTTTGCTTGAATCTGTTAATACGATGGATGAAAATGATCCCTGTACTAACAAAATAAGGAACTTCATATTTCCTGTGAATTCGGTTGTTCGGGGACTCAGCGTTCATCGCCGATGTAACCCTAACATTGTAACTCAATCATATATTGTGATGTTCACGGTCACCGCTCTCAAATGTATACCTATAAACGATGAACGATAGCAGAAATAAACAATTTGTTACATAAAACAGCAATACGGGAAGCATTTTGTATCACCTGCATACAAATGTTTATTTTTCACCCTTTCGCGCTCGTAAAGCCGATTAGCGGATGGCTCAAAGCCCTGGATTATTTACAATCATCATACAACAGATACAAAATGCAAATATCTTCACAAAAGAATATATAAATTTACAACAAAAAAGGTAGACATTCTGGGGTCAAGATGTAACCACATTGAAAATGGTAAAATCTGTATATGTCCTGTCGTTGAAGGGCATGTGTGGACAGTTAGTACCTAGTGTGACGACCACAGTTCATTTTCATCTCCTTACGCCTATCTGGCACAGAACGAACCAACGTTTCACAATAAGAGAGCTCAATCTTATCCCATTCCGTTTGAAGGGCAATTGTGAGGTCATTCCGGTTAGATATGGGATGTTTTATTTTAACACACTTCACAAATTTTCAAAGACATTGATGTCTGGGGACTGTGGAAGGGTATCGAGTACATGAGGGCAATCACAGAGTAACCACATGCATACTTTATGAACCTTATATTTCGGGTCGTTTTCCTGGTAGAACGTGAAACAATCTCGCAAGCCTAATTTATCTGCGTTTGGTGTCAGTTCTTTCCTCAATATGTCCAAATACACATCTTGATTCATAGTACTATCTGTAAAATTGAGTTTCTCCACACCAGAAGCCACTATACACCCCCATACCATCAGGGACCCACCCCCGTGTTTCGCCGTCGGGAGATAAAATTTCTTTCTGCAAACTCCGTGTTTGGCTTAAGCCAGATACTGACTTTTCCATGCGATGCAAATTCATTGCATTTGCTTTCATTGGTAAATATTACTGTTTTGCAGTGTTCAAACGATTTTATCAGTGTGATCTGTGGCAAACAAGGAACCTGAGACGTTTGTTCTTGATGATGTATGGTTTATTGCGCACTACTCGACTATTGAAGTCCTCTCTACGAAGGACTCTCCTCATGGTTTCTGGGCGGGATTCCCCC
>NQII01000640.1:30733-76194 GCA_002778355.1 Clitarchus hookeri
GCCGTATCGTAAAACATACTGGCCGGCCACGAGCGAAACTACGATAGGAGCCTGTATTGAACGTTGCTGCAGACGTTTCATCGATAAAATGTTAGGATCACTGAAAGTCCCATAGGTGCACGCAGCACTACGAGAAAACTGCGCGTAGTGGCGATATGGCGCTCTTGTGACTCCCGCGCATCTCGGCCTATAAAGGAAAAAAACAATGCAGAGCAGGCGGACCCCTTAAGCTTGATTCACAATTGAAAGCATATCAGTAACCACCGGACGTGGGTCGTGTGCACAGGAATTGAANGGACCCCTTAAGCTTGATTCACAATTGAAAGCATATCAGTAACCACCGGACGTGGGTCGTGTGCACAGGAATTGAACGCCATGTTTCCGAACCCAGCGATCCACAACCGCGCATAACAGGTCGTGTGTATGAGAAAATGTGAAATGTAACATTTAGAGGAAAGTACGGGTGAAAGTTTACAAGCAAAAATTTTTAAAACCTTATTCCACATGTTTACTATCGCAACAGCAAAAAAACGCAAAATACTTTACTGACGTCAGGCTCTTAACAAAATTTCATTGGCTAAAAAAATATATAAGTATTCAACCGTGAATCAAATTTGCACGATATTTCTGTTCGTGTGAACGGTCTACTGTTACGTCCTGTTCTCCGTGCTTGCGTATTTTTATTTTGAACCAACCCTTACGATTCATGCCGTTCAGCCACTTCGCTGCAATGCAGCGCTTTTGCAGAGCTGCAGGTTCTGGACGAACTGAGCAAAAAAACATCCCTGTAATATATATATATTGTTCAGTTTCTGCTGCTCGGTTTTGAGTTATTTAAAGTGAATATTNGCGCGAAGTTCGCGTCAAATCTCCTGGCGCAGCGCTGCTGCAGCGTGTTAATGCTCGCTCGCCTTCGCCCTTTTTTTTTTGTAGAAATTCTCAGTTTTCGCGTTATGATTTCGGATTCGGAGTAATTACCGCCAATGTACTAATATAGAAAATTTACATTTCACGTGTAGTTTGATATTTTCGTGCTTAGTTTTAATTGTGTGTTATCTGTTAGTTTTAAAAAGGTCAAGAACCTATTTACATTTTATCAATAAGTTCCTGACTTTTTGCAAGCAGGAAATAACACACGGTGAAAATTAGATGCAAAAATAATTAAACAACTAGCAAATTGTAAATATTTCTATAATCAAACATGTCCAATGATATCTCTGAAACTGAAATTATGACAATGAAATAATGACACTGAAATGAAGAATTTCTGCATAACAGGTGAAGCCAAGCCTCAAGGGTTCTGCCTGCCTGGTGCTTGAACAGCGTTGCAAAGTGTTTGAAATCCTTGTTTTTTTTTCACGAAACTATTAAACGCGCCTCCAATACGTTTGCCTGCGAAAAGACATCATACCCCAGACGAGGACGGAATGGTACTTTCAGTTACCACGCATGCTGTAAATATTACCGTGGTGCCCCCAATTTAGTTAAAAACAGCTTTTTTTTCAGACTGCCGTATCTTAAAACATACTGGCCGGCCACGAGCCAGACTACGATAGGAGCCTGTATTGACCTTTGCCAAAGACTTTTCATCGATAAAATGATAGGATCACTGAAAGTCCCATAGGTGTACGCAGCACTACGAGAAAACTGCGCGTAGCGGCGATATGGCGCTCTTGTGACTCCCGCGCATCTCGGCCTATAAAGGAAAAAAACAATGCAAGGCAGGCGGACCCCTTAAGCTTGATTCACAATTGAAAGCATATCAGTAACCACCGGACGTGGGTCGTGTGCACAGGAATTGACCGCCATGTTTTCGAGCCTAGCGATCCACAACCACGCATAAAAGGTCGTGTGTATGAGAAAATGTGAAATGTCACATTTAGAGAAAAGTACGGGTAAAAGTTTACTAGCAAAAATTTTTAAAGCCTTATCCAAAAACGCAAAATACTTTACTGACGTCACGCTCGTCACAAAATTTCATTGGCTAAAAAAATATATTAGTATTCAACCGTGAATCAAATTTGCACGATAATTCTGGTCGTGTGAATGGAATACTGTTACGTCCTGTTCTCCACGCTTGCGTATTTTTATTTTGAACCAACCCTTACGATTCATGCCATTCAGCCACTTCGCTGCAATGCAGCGCTTTTGCAGAGCTGCAGGTTCTGGACGAACTGAGCAAAAAAACATCCCTGTAATATATATATATTGTTCAGTTTCTGCTGCTCGGTTTTGAGTTATTTAAAGTGAATATTATTTTACGTACCCAGAAGTAAATTTCACATGTAAAGTAATAAAAATAATAATCGCATGAATTAGTATCGACGTACAAATTTTGCCATACTTCGCGCGCCGTCTCCATCCCGTCGTGCGAATATCTGATTTCTGATTTCCAACGTCACTGTGCGTAATTCTTTCAGCAGCACGATATTTACACATATCTTAAACCATCTTTGCACATCCCGTATTGTATCTCGTCTTCTTGCAGCGAAGTCAGCGGTGTAATTTTCTTTTGTCCGCTGCAAGAGCTGCAGAAGCGCTGCCTCGCAGCAAGGCGGCTGAATGGCATGAATAGCAGAGCGCTGCAGCAGAGCTGTGTCCGCTGAACACCGCACGCGTCGACGCAGCGCGATTCTTACTACCCCAGCTTTCCGTTGCACGTTTCACAAGTCATGACACAAGAGCTTATGAATTAATCACGTACTATAGTAATTGTTTGTAACTCGTTCAGACCGAGTTATGGAGGTATCAGGATGGAATCGGCGATGCACTCCTTAACTCTAGAAAAACAAAAAAAAAACAATGGTGCTATTTTAACTGCTATAAGAAAATGCAACGGAAAAGGAAAACGTCAGAAAATTAATTTTTAAAAAAACGTTATGCTCTCGAACGTGGAACTGAAACGCGAGGTTTATTTCATTTCTTTACAATGTGTGTTTTAGATGGAACAAAGGTCTCTATAAAACGTGCCACTGAAAGCGGGTCTACTAAAGAACCACTAACAACCTGACAATGTCATCAAATTATTTCATGCTCTAATGGAACCAGGATCGATTTTCAAGTGATGTATTATTTATCAGCTAGTCGAAGTTAACAAATAAGATCACCATATGTTGCATCCGCCTTTTTACAGTAATTCTTTCATAAATGCTAATACAAAGTAGAGCTATGTCTAGCAACTGGACAAAACTTGTAAACAGAGTAATGGGTCTACGCTTTAGGGATTATTTTACCATCCCGCACGTATGTAACATAAAATTAGAGCATGAGTCACGAATCGTGAAAATCTCGATTACGTCCTATCGAGGACGTGTTAGAAGTGGTTAAAGAAATTTACGGCGTATGATATTTCTGCACCCGAGCGAGAAAGACGTAGAAGTTGCTCCGAATATACAACCCAGTTCACGAAGACGTAAGCACTCAATCCACGAAGATGGCGGGCGGAATTTATGCAAGCTTCGGTGTGGTGCGTGAGGCGAATACCAGAGAGTGTACTTTGCAGGAGATGAAGGAGGCAAGACAGTGTGCATTTCCTGCGCCGCGCACATCGTGGAGAACGTTCGTTCAACAGATCGTCAAAAGAACATTTTAGTATTCATCGACCAGCAGCATATAACTGAAACAGCGCATTATTTTTTGAAGCGAGACCAAGCGCCATGAAGAAAACGCACGCCAAGTCGTCTACTTGATTCAAAATATCCCTGTCATATTTTCCCGTTTTTCTTGTTTTCCCGGGACCGCGGTGGCTGAATGGTTAGCCTGCTCGCCTCCCAACAAGACGAATCGGGTTCAATCCCCGGCCGGATCACTCCCGGATTTTCGCATGTGGGGATCGTACCGGACGATGCCGCTGGTTGGCGGGTTTTCTCGAGGATCTCCCCCCGCCCCTTCTCATTATAGCGTTGCTACATACTCACCTCAATCGCCCTCATCGGCTCTCAATTTCTCGCTGTTAAGAGCCGTCCAAATCTCTTCCCACCCCTTCACTCTTATTTTCCGCTCAGCTCATGACTTGTTTCTTTGTTCCTTGATTTAAAATTCAAACCCTTGCTTATAGGGATACATTATCTTGTAATTGTAGGTATAATGGTCAATTGGATTTTGGGTTTATATTTGTCGTTTTTGTAATTTGTATTTTTTGTGTGACTTGTCATGCCTGCCGCTTCTCGTAAGGAGTGAATTTAACCATAGGCACAAATTGTATACTCCATTCAAGGTTACTTCAAACTTGCCGGTAGTCCTGCTAAGGTTCTACTTCCAGCGTATCCCTCCACCTCATGCAAAGAAAGCTTAACCGAGTCTACAAAATTACAACAAAGGGACAGCGCAACGCATTCGTGCGCACCCAGCGTTATTGTATTTGCAAAAGAATTATTTCTTACTAGACATTACCAACACCTATTTCCTACGTGTTTTTATTCATATTAATTATACATGAAATATTTTAACTTATAGATAAAATATAAATAAAAATTCAATGTAACCAAAAATGAGGTACTTTTATGTTAACACAAGTATGAAACACTTGTGATACACGGCATACTTAGTAAACGACTTAACACGTTATTCATGGGGTGATTTTTCAAATATTTGGTTCAAAAAGTGCGATGAACCCACGAATAGACTATAGCTTCAAAAAGGGCAAATTTATTGAACCCTGCCACCCTACACCATCCTGTCCGCTCTTGGCTGGTTAACCCCCTTTACTTGGCACTGTGCCACAGAATACTTAAGAATACAAAAGTGAAATAGCCCCTTGTCCAGCGACCGCACGCAGAGATACAATGTAAAAGATACAATGGTAACATTGTCGCCCTTGACAAACAATGTATTCTTTCCGTGAAGCGAAAATGAAAAATTGCGCCAGGGAAAGGTGTGTCCTTTATTTTTCCTCCTGTTGATTTTGGATAGGTCTTCAAAACGTTTTGTTCCTGTAGCAGTGATGCTACGACTTTTGGACTTTGATTAGCGAGCTTCCTCAGCAACGTGTTTTAAAAGTATACTGTACAATATTAATTAAGCAATTACCTTTTGAAATACGTCGTTTTAAAAGTTAATCCATTTTTTTAAAAGGGGTTTTATATTCAGCACTATTCGCAGCGATAGGCACCACGAGTTTGCTGATTGTTTTCAAACGCAGCAGTTCTCTCTTTGCGTGCATTTGTGACGTCATCGATAAGGAGAACTAAAACTGTAATTTTGCATACAGTAACACTGCCTAACCCTCCCCCCTCCCTTCGTTAGCTGAAATGATAATGTTAAAAATTACGATCAACCCATTGATGAATTCTAATAAAATAATTAGTGTGAATTGAAACGTTTATTACGATCCATACGTTCATTCGTTTATTCCTAAATACGTATATAAGCTGATTACACGCCACGTCTGCGTTGCGGTGGATAAAACCGATATGGCGGTAATCTGAAAAAAGGGGTCGTAATTTTGTAAGTTTCATTTAACAGGCATAAAACAAGAGATGCAAAATCACAAAATACGTGTAGGGAGGGGAAAGAATTCCGCAATTTCATTTTGAGGACATTCCATACTTCAAACACTCATAAATGTGTTCTGCAATCACGTAACAGTGTATTAGACACACCATAAACTCCTCGAGTCAAAACAAATACGCAAGAGAACAAGTTCCGTATCCGGTGCTACTTGGTGAAAGTATATACAGTATAACATACTGGAGCAGTAGCAGTAGATCAGCGTACGGCGTACCTACGGCATTTCTTAATTAAAAGCCAACACTTCAAAACAATCCCTACTCCTAATTCCACGGTGGTGTAGCGGTTAGATTACTCGCCTCCCAACAAGACGAACCTAGTTCAATTCCCGGCAGGTTTGCCCCCTGATTTTCGCATGTGGGAATCGTGCCGGACGATGCCACAAGTCGGTGGGTTTTCTCGGGGATCTCCCGTTTCCCCCGCTCATAAAACTTTCAGTTTCCATATTCTAATTAACTTTTTTTTCCAAGATTTAAAAAAAACTGTTTTTAACCCCTTTGCTTTACGCCGGACTGCCAATCAGTTGTGGGAGGCCCAATACATATTAAAGTGAACCAAAACTCACAAAAAAAAATTATACAAACACGTTATGTTGCATTATAATCCATGAGCTCTCAAATCTTAATTTGGATTTCAAACCAACGACACGAGGAGGTAGGAAAATCGCCGGTTTCTTGCCTTCCTTTTGACTACAACTTTACTCATATTAGCAATGCATGCGTAATGATTTTCCTTTACCAAAGTCTACTCGATTACGTAGTTTCGACCGTTGCGTTTCTTTTGAAACGACTCATTTTTCGGCCCACATTTTCATGCCTCAGGAGTTTCATCCTTATTATTTACCAGGTGAGAATCGATTGTTGCAATATTTTGCACTGCTCTTCCTTCATCGTGCATTGTTTGTTGTCCTAGCACTTTTCACTGCGTGAGAACCGATGTTCCTTAGCCCTGTACCTGTACAGTTTCTTTATCGTAAGTGCTGTACATATTTTTGAAGTTATACTTCTTTTGGCGCGTTGAGGGTAAAAGTTTAGTGTGCAACGGAAGTTGCGCGCGCACAGTGTAACGAAATTCGACAGTGAACGTGGTAGGCGTATGACCCAACGCGCTTGCGGGTATCGTCTAGCTATATACAAACGCAAGGTACACAACATAGCACGTGGTTATATTTAAAACCGTCAGAAAATCAGTTCATGTAATAAGCAAATTGAAAAACATTTCATTTATATTAGTAATTCATCGTAAATATTAATTAATTTTACTTACATTGTGCCGTGAAAAATTTGTTCCTGACCAAAATTGTATAATAGAATTTTGAAAGTATTTTCAAGTATTGGAGGTTAATTTTTTGTAAGTATTATTTTATTAAGTTATACTTCTCTTGGCGCGCTGAGGGTAATTTAATTATGTTCTTTAATCAAACCTTTATTAATTGTATTTAATGTCTTTNTGAAAAACATTTCATTTATATTAGTAATTCATCGTAAATATTAATTAATTTTACTTACATTGTGCCGTGAAAAATGTTTTCCTGACCAAAATTGTATAATAGAATTTTGAAAGTGTTTTCAAGTATTGGAGGCTAATTTTTTGTAAGTATTATTTTATTAAGTTATACCTACTTCTCTTGGCGCGCTGAGGGTAATTTAATTATGTTCTTTAATCAAACCTTTATTAATTGTATTTAATGTCTTTCTTCGGTCATTTTATCGTTTTTCCTACTTACATAAATTATATTCATACGTGATAAAATTTTATTTTAGTCACTCCAAAGAAGTGTAACTTCTAACGCGCATACATAAGTACACGCGCCCATTTTTTTTTTCTTTATTGCCACAGTTTGTATGCTGAATAACTTCTGGGCTCTCGTGATAATTCTGTGAGTTAATTGCCGTTTCTTTGGACAGCTCTTTAAAATTAGGTTACNCTGTGAGTTAATTGCCGTTTCTTTGGACAGCTCTTTAAAATTAGGTTACTGGCAGGTACATAGTAATAGCGGAATGTTTGTGGCCCTGAAAAAAACATGAATAAATTTTGCAAAAAATGCTGATAGGAAGCAAGGAAAAATTTCACCACCGAAAATTAAAACTTGGCTTAAAATCTTGTGTGATAAAATTGTAGCCGGTTGTTTGTTGTATCCGTGCCGAACGATACACATGCATGTGAAGCGGTTGGTAATCCACAGCGAAAAATACGAACAGGGAAATGTAAAAGGACGGATCAATGTTAGTGGGAGAACATAAATAAATACTGCAGCGGAAATATACAATACAGGTTTGGAAATAAATACATTTGAATGCAGAAAATATATACAGAATAAGCCAAGAGAAAGAGTGCGGAATAGTAAAATCAGAGGTAATCATTTTTAAATGGAGTNAGAAAATATATACAGAATAAGCCAAGAGAAAGAGTGCGGAATAGTAAAATCAGAGGTAATCATTTTTAAATGGAGTAGTTCAGTGGTGAATACAGTCCGCTTTTATGCAGGAATTAAGTCAAAATAAATGCAATATAGGGTGAGAGCTGTAGNAGGAAATATATACAGAATAAGCCAAGAGAAAGAGTGCGGAATAGTAAAATCAGAGGTAATCATTTTTAAATGGAGGAGTTCAGTGGTGAATACAGTCCGCTTTTATGCAGGAATTAAGTCAAAATAAATGCAATATAGGGTGAGAGCTGTAGNAGTTCAGTGGTGAATACAGTCCGCTTTTATGCAGGAATTAAGTCAAAATAAATGCAATATAGGGTGAGAGCTGTAGAATTGGTACAGAAGAAAACAAGGTTAAGGATGAGGATGACAGGATACCAAGGGAAGCAAAAAAATAACAGTTGGGAGAAGAAATTATAGCAATAGGAAAGAAAACAGTACGGTACGTTCAAGTGATGGCATACTTACAGACGAATGCAAGAGATGTTACAGTAAACGTTTGCTGGCGGTTAAAATGACAACTCTTAGAAAAGTCATCAAGAGTCGGCAAAGGGTTAATATCCGTGGAACAACAGAATACAAAGTAAGCATAGCAGTTTAAAGAGGATTACGACGNAGAGTCGGCAAAGGGTTAATATCCGTGGAACAACAGAATACAAAGTAAGCATAGCAGTTTAAAGAGGATTACGACGACTGTGGTAAAGAATATGCACATGCGCACAGCCGAAGTACCGACATACATCCTTTGCAGTACATAAAGCCTATAATGTAGTTCGGCCTGTCTTGACTATGAGCTCTACGGAACTTGTCTNAGAGTCGGCAAAGGGTTAATATCCGTGGAACAACAGAATACAAAGTAAGCATAGCAGTTTAAAGAGGATTACGACTGTGGTAAAGAATATGCACATGCGCACAGCCGAAGTACCGCCATACATCCTTTGCAGTACATAAAGCCTATAATGTAGTTCGGCCTGTCTTGACTATGAGCTCTACGGAACTTGTCTGACATGATTTGATCGACTTGGTCTAAGTTCTCTGCCATCTCTTATGTAATACAGCGAATTTAAGACCACCGCTATGACTTCAACTCATCTGACATGGGCTTCGTTGAGTGTACCTAGTCAGGGTCCAGATCTTCGTTCGTGCTGATCCTTACTTTCCATCGCAGCAACGACGTGCTTTCTGGGCATCTTAGTTCATGCCAACGCCAGCTGGATCTAGGGCATGGCCAGTGTCCGTTATCAACACAGACACCGTTCGCGCTTCGTTGCGGTTAGGCAGTGCTTAGCAGAACGTGTCTGGATACACTGCTAAAAAAACGTCATGGCCCCAAGCATCTCTCTGGTAGGCTCAAGAAACTAACTAATCGGGATCGGCGAACTCTGAGGCATGCTATGCCAGCCATTCTACTGACAGGCATTTCACAGATTGCAGAGGACTTTTGTCGCAGGTCAGACACAGTGGCCAGTGGTAGGACTCTCCACCTAAAAGTGATAATATTTGTGGTGATCACAGCCGTGCCGAAGTTGGTAACGACAGGAGGTAAGTAGTTCCAATTTAACGTTAAATTAAAAGTGTTAGATAAACATTTAGAGACTTCAAAATGATTTAATCTACTTTTTTTATGCACGCATGTGTCAGAATGATAAATCAAATTTGTATAATGTTTACTTTTATAATAACTTCACAGTTTCACTTGACCGACGTATGAGTAGAGTGAACAACCCCACNATTTGTATAATGTTTACTTTTATAATAACTTCACAGTTTCACTTGACCGACGTATGAGTAGAGTGAACAACCCCACGGCAATGTTAATTTTACAAATGGCGGAATAATCCACAGTGTGCATACACGTACATCTGAAGAAGGGCTTTCAAAAGTGCTCAGTTTACCGTGAACAGCTTACACATGATCTGGCACTTGAGTGGACGTGTGTGGACCTAGCAATGGTGTAATGGTCTGGAATTGTTTCTCTTGATTTACGCTTGCGCTATTGGTTTTAATCGATGAACTGTTCTGGCCTTTTACCAAGACATTTTAGACAATAACATGGTTTCCATAATGTGAAAACAGTAGTTTGGAATAGGCCACCGCTTAACCTGCCCACCGTGCTACAAGAACAGTGGAAACAAGTTCCTCCAAGTGTGTAGGGGGCCGCGGTGGCTGAGCGGTTAGCCTGCCCGGCTCCCACCCAGGCGAACCGGGTTCAATCCTCGGTCGGGTCACTCCTGGATTTTCGCAAGTGGGAATCGTGCCGGACGATGCCGCTGGTCGGCGGGTTTTCTCGGGGATATCCCGCCTTCCCCGCCCTTGCATTCCGGTGGCGCTGCTTCATATTCACCTCGCTTCACCTTGATCTGCTCTCAAGACTTCGCCGCCCAGATCTCTTCATTCTCACGCACTCCTTAATGTTTAAGGAGGCTGGGTTTCAAAAGTTATAAGGCGGGGCCACGAATGTAAAAAAGGACAGTAGTAGCATTCTCTTTCAATAAAATCAGTAAAATAATGGCTCTTTTCAGTTGCTTATATGTATGGTTGACTTCGAACTTAATTTTTTTTTTTTTACTTGTGGAAAGGAAAGTTTATGATCCTACAGCAAAGACAATTCCTCTTTATTGTCTACATACTTAAAAAACAGTGGCTTTGATGATGCATCGGAGTCCCACATAGACTATACTCGTATCGTAAAAAGTCCTGCTACCGACATTTTTTGCCCTTCGAATAACCCAGTTGTTTATGTTACGGGATTTATAGAATACTTAATTTTTAAGTTTATCGATATTGACGTATGTCTGTGTGGAACAGTACAGCGTGATATGATTTAAGACGTGTGTATCTTCAGTATTAATTCTTAATTCTGTCTTATTTTCAGAAAGCATTTTTCTTCAAGGATTGTGGGATTAGTGAAGTTTATTTTAAGAAGTTTCATTTATAATTTCGTACATCCATCTTGGTGTAATCTAGCTCAGTTCAGCTAATCACAACCACTTGTAAAATATTAAATATTATATGCATTTTGTTAAATACCTTCAGCAACACTGCACGTGTTTCTCGATATACAGCTGAAAATTTTCAGTGAGCTATTGCTAAGGTGAACTAAGCTAAAACACGTTTTTAAACGTACTACATGCTTATGGTAATGCATTTATATAGTTAATACATACTTTTTTACATTAGGCAGAAGCCTATTTTGATCACATAAAATTTTCCTTTTGTTGGAATGGCATTCAATGAGGAAAATATTGTGATGTTCTCTTGTAATGGTTTTGATTAGTTTCTCTTCTGAACCGTGGTAATGTAATTGACCCAAGTCATTACTACAGCTGTAATTTTTCGGCTTGCAAATCGCTGTTAAAAATTCACAACAATACCAAAAAATATTCTCGATTTTTTCCATGCCAACACCATAAGGGATCATGTTAAGATTCCCGTTTATTCGTTGCTATCTGTGATAACATAGATTTTGCAGAATTAAAAAAAAAAAAAAAAAAAAAGTAGGAGTCTGAATGGCCACAAAAAAAATTGCTGCAGTATTTAATTCTCGCTCGAGAACCATTCCGACCACGGAAAGAGTAGTTTAATCATAATACACATTCTCTTGTTTACTTCTTCAAAACGCGTCCCAGCTTTCAACTTAAGGCATAAACAGATGGAGGAAGATGTAATACGGAAACACATACGCATCAGAAACGTGTCTCCTGCAATATACTTATTACACGTGAAGTATAGTACACTACAAATAGAGCATATCTGTAGCATCGTCGACAGTTGACACCAATTTGAGCCTGCATGAAAATATAATTACATGCTGAGAACTATCCTTACGTAATGTGTTATTTTTATACCATAACTGTGAGTTCTTCGAACAGCCTGAATAAGATCAACTAAGCTATCCAAGCGCCCAAGAACAAGAATATTTCCCATAGCTTAAATATCTGCCTATTTTTTCTGCATTTTTAAATAGATTAGGTATGTTACATACAGTTACTGGCTATTTTATTAATTAATGTGCCAAAAAAAATTATACATCTTTTGTTCCGTTTTTTTTTAAGAAGTTATATAGTATCTCAATTTAAGTCTTGTTTCTTTTCCTTGTCTTCTGTCACTTCCAAATACATGTTTCCTTGTTATGATAGACGGAGTAATTATTTTAAAATACACGTGAAGTGTTTTAGTTCGTTTATTAGAAACGATTTTATCTTGTTCGCCGTAGAATGGTAAACGACAAAAGAATATTTTTCGTCAATCACGCACTGGCTTTCGCTGACACTTAATGTACACGTGGTAGTTGAATATAAATTTGGGGTGTGCTGAGAGAGTTCGGCAATAACGCAAAATAAAACAGTGTAAATTGTCTCTCTCTGTAGGCAAGGAGTCATAAGAACGAAATAAAAAAGCTTTCTAAGTGAGATTATGTGTAAGTCTCAAAACTTCAGGCGAGAGAACTCTTCACGGAAAATGTATGCTTTGCCCGTGATGTTACATGGGAAGATAGATGCTTACCAGATTATCACACGGACCTAGGGAAGGAACGAGAGTAGTGGAAAATTGTTCACTGATGTATCGAGGCATCAGATGAGACATGCCTCTCTGCCTCGAACATTTGACAAGCTAGGAAGCAACAAACGAACCGGAAGGAAACCCCGCATAACTTTGTAGCGAACTTCGGGAAATAAGGGTAAGAAAAGTCCAAAGCAGCCAAATTTAAAAGTATAATATAAACACAAAGTTGTTTCTTAATTTTTATTCGGCTACAAATACTTCTTTTACCCCTCAAATTTTATCCGCTTCTGCCTTTTTCTCTCTATCTCTATCTTTCGGCCTCTTTTTGCTCTGTTATGAAATTAATTCGGTTGTTATATTAAAATGTCTGTGTTTGTGTCTTTTTGGGAGTTCGTAATACAAATCCACCACCCGCTCATTAAAGTACAAACGAAGGTGAGCGAGGGGAAAATACAGTTAGTTTTAGAGAGAATTCCTATTAAATCGAGCAATTTAATATAGCTCGTAAGATTTCAAGTCCTTTAGTTCATTCTCTTAGGCTTCCTTGCAACAAAAAGTGTCATGGCCATAATTTTTTTTTTAAATTAACATTCCTGGAAGGACAGGCAAACGAAGTATATTCACGAAGTTCCACAGAGTTAGTTTGAATAATGAGAAGACATGCCTCAAGTTTAGAGATACAATTTTATATTAGTTTAATGATACGGAAGATGAGCCCAGGAAATAACTGTTTCACTACAATCGCTGGGTTATTCTAGGTAATATAAAATGTATAATTCACATTGGTTGAATCGCTGATATCGATGAAATGTTCACAGGCGCGGATAGCTCTACGTGTCACAGCTGACCGTTACGTTTGACTGCATTAATGTTTCTTGTTCTGCTCAGTCAATGAAGATGCGCAGGTGCAAAGAACTGTGGACTTGTTGTGCCGTCGCGCGGTTATAGCCAGACAAAAAAATTAAGATGCAACTGTGTACCGATTCACTTATCGTATTTTTAAAAACTCTTGTGCGCGTATCGAGAGCAGTAACCTAGTAAAAGTATCTACTGGAAGTTCGGAAATTATGCCCAAACTACGGGAGGCGATTCCTTATGAAAAATGAAGTCGTAAATATACAGGACACCATGTATCTAAACGGAGTATTAAAGGAGATATGGGCTTATGAAAATTGGGTTTTGAAAACGTATTTTTGCCGAATGCCNTGTATCTAAACGGAGTATTAAAGGAGATATGGGCTTATGAAAATTGGGTTTTGAAAACGTATTTTTGCCGAATGCCTTGAACAACGCCTACAAAGTCCGCAGAAAAAAAAAGTGCCTTATGCTTCCAATGTTGCAGACGCACATGCGTAATGCTGGCCGTCTTCGGTCTGTGTGCACTGTTCGGCTTGAGGAAGTGATACGTCAGCACATCAACGACGTGACCTCCACTAGTACACGCTCCATAGCGCGTCAAATGAGCGTGTCCCATTCAACCGCGTGGGGCGTACTGTGGGTAAATCGCCACCATCCCTACCGCTGGCAGAAAGTACAAGGCGTTCAGCGAAAATGCGTTTTCAAAACCCAATGTTCAGAGGCTTATATCTCCTTTAATATAATGTTTAGGTATATGTTGTCCTTTATATTTTCGACTTTATTTTTCATAAGGAATCGCCTCCCGCAGTTTGGACGTTCAATTGCCGGATAGCCTGTGTAGGCTATTCACGGTAAAGTGAGCACTTTTGAAAGTCCTCTCATTTGGAATACTTGTCAATAACTATATTTTATTTTAGCCTTAGGCACTAACTTCCGAGTGCGGTGTAATATACACGATGTGTTTGTTACTTACATGGCAATGACCCCCTCCTATAGACCAATGGTGGTTTATTTTTACACAAATGCCGGTGAAATCAATTAATTTTCTGCACAGCACGAGTTAGCGGGGATAGTTACACGAAGGGAAAAAGCTCCAAATGAACAGCACGACACTACAGCGAAACAGTGTATGGCGTCAGTTTTAGACTTTGAAAGATTTTGGGGTTTCCACCAATGTCAAACCACTGTTTACTCCGCTTAAGTGTGTTCAAGATTCTACAATTATTTACTATACTTTTGGTATATTACATAATTTTTTGTAGCAAAAAAANCGCTTAAGTGTGTTCAAGATTCTACAATTATTTACTATACTTTTGGTATATTACATAATTTTTTGTAGCAAAAAAAGTATTTTAAAAACGAATATAATGTGTTACACAAATTGAAAACATCTATATTATTTTCGTACAAATCTGTAAAGTCAGCGAAACCAGTACGTTAAGCTACATATAAAAAAATAATTGTTCATGTTAATAGAATTTCGCGAAGTTCGCGGAGATTTGTTATGCGCCAGTCTCGCATTTCAAATTTTAATTTTCATGATAAAATTCAAAATGAAAATAGTCAGAAGTTTAACCATTTCCTCAGGTTAATTAAGTGTATGATTTCAAAGAAATTGCAACAGGCCACTTTTATGTACAACAATCATTTAAGTTCACGAACATTGTGGTGCGCGGCTGCCTACACTCAAGGCGCCAGTAAGTTCACGATCTTACTGATTGTGGTAGAATGACTTCAATAAACACTTTCACTGAAACCAAACTTTGTGATAAATAACATTTAGAAATGTGTACGAATCAAGAATTTGAGTTAAATTCTCACATTTGTTAGCTCAATGTTATTTTTCAAATTATTTGGTTTTCTTATCAATTTGTTATCGAACCCTGTTACGAAACCATGTAAAAAATCTAGAAAAATTTCCATTTGTCTCTTGAGCAGCACTAAGCTATAGCAAGTGGCTTAGTAGATAAATAATAGACCTGCAGGAATGGGGGAGAAACTGGTATTAAGGAAACATCGTAGTATTCTCCTGGAGTGACCCTGGAAACCCGAAATCAGGATGGCAGGACTGGGAATCAAACCCGGGTCCTCCATAATGCGAGGCCAATGACTTTACCACTGCGCCACCTTTCTCGATAAAAGAGGCGAGGAGAGTTGAAACGTACAGCTTGTACTTCTCGGCCATCTGACACGTGCTTACCTTTGTCACGGACTTAATAATTTATTGTAATCCATACTTCCCGTTTTGCGTGCATGTGCTATAACGGATTAGCCTTTTAGTTGACAGACCACTTCTCGGGTTTGGTGGACCTCCTGATGAAAAAACATCTGCAGAGAGACTTCAAAATCCACGAAGTGTTTGTGTCATCGCGATATACATTACCTGGTAAAAAATTATATGTTAGATGAAGGAAAACCAAATAATGAAAATACTTCTCGAAAGTATTTGCAACGCATGGTCGTATACAGAAACAGCAGGAAAATATATTTTAACTATTCCCTAAATTATAACGCTAGAGCAAAAATTCTAATAAAATGCTGCGTCTAGTCTCACGTCCTAAAAAAAACCGTACAATAGACACATGGGTTGTACATAAACATCTTGGCTCGTGGTCCACACTTGTAGACCTTTTGTTTTATTAACTTTCTTCATTAATTGATTATATATTTTATGCGGAAAGACCAAAATCAATCAATTACAATCAAACGCACAAACCCATTGAAAAATTCAAATTCATTAAAAATAATTATTTATTAACATTTATTTGAATGAAGAGTTCATAAGAAATCCATAGTTATAACAGTGCTCAAAATGTATTCATAATATTTTATAATAGTGGATATCCTACTAGCCGCAAAGAAATATATAACGCATGTATTATATGTAAATATGTTTCGCTAGTATTAGTTTTTTTTTCTATGGGAAACTTTTGTCGCTAAGAATAATAATTGCTCTTAGGTAACCATAATAACTAACTAACATTTTCATTATCTACAACTTATTACTGAGCAAAACATGTAGGTAGGCACAAGTAAAAATCTACGAGTCATTCTATCCCGAAACATAGTTTACACAGGTGTGTCTCATATTTTTACAAACATATTTGTAGCATTTCGTACGCCATCTTCTCGTAAATTTACTTTGCACCCTCGTACATACATTGCAGCGACCGACGTAGTTCGGGTTGATAGAGGTGATTATGTCACAGGCTCTGTCACATCCTTTAACATCTTCGCTCTGATTCTGATGGTCCATGAAATCAAGTGAATTTCTTATCTGTGCTGAATTTTTGGTTATGTTATATCTCATGCCAGTTTTTCAAGGAAATTTCCTTTTTATAGTCTCATTTCTTGTGTTCGTTTTGTAGACAAAGAAACTATTTATTGCACAAATATTCATTAGGTCGTACAAAAAAACTATCAACGTGCAACGTAGCATATTTCTGGCAACATTATATTTCTGGCAGAGTCTACTAGATGTACACCAACTTTAGTTTTGTTGTAATATGTGACAATTTCTGGCTTTCTTGTATCTCCTGTGTCAGAATCAATTGTGTCATCTAGTTGGACTAAAATAAGTTTCACAGATTTATGTTTCTTTGGGCGATAGATGCCAATGTACAGTCTCATTGAAATCCAAAGACTGGTGACTCTTCTTGTCTGCTTTTACTTGGAAAAAAAACCCTTGTCGCAATTCTGGTTTGTTTTTACGGAGGGTATCCATGTACGTAAGAATTTACTCGTGTTTTTTTTTTTTTTTACACACTTGAGAACTGACGCTCTCCTGCAATGCTCCTGTTGATATTTGACATCGGTTTTATCAGGTGCAGCACGACATCTGTTGAAGAATTACTACTCTTGTAAGGGCCTTCAGGTTGCTTGTCAGCATACACTTCTAAATTTACTGTATATCCGGTTTTGTCATCAACTAACGCGAACATTTTTAGGCCATATTTTGCCGGTTTAGTTGGTATATATAGCCTAAACGAACAGCGACCACGGTATGCCAGTTGTTGTTCGTCTATAGTGAGATATTCACTAGGAACAACATACGCATTGCTGTAATATTTCACTTATGGGATCCAATTTCGTCAATTTCCTTTCTTGTGTTTATATCTCTGATATTGTCAAATCAGATACAACGTACGAGAAAACGAAATCGTTTCTCACTGTCTACTAAATAGCAACTTTCTACTCTATTTCCTCTCTAATGATACCATAACTGATGGGCATTTTTTTCTCGAACTGCGAAGAACCCCAATCAAAAAGAGAATACCAAGAAATGACGTAATTTATCTTACATCTGTAAGTCAGGCATTTCTGACCCTCTGAAATTTCTCCTGAATTTCTTGTATGTATGTGTTTGGGTAATTAGTTATAGCCTGTATTACATGGTTATCAAGAAACACATTGATTCATTCACGTTCCGTTTTTGCCATCTGCACAGGTCTTGATACCTGATAAATGAGTTATAATATTCCGGGAACGTGTGCGAATTTGCTTGTTCGGTATCCCCCTCCCCCATTTCGTAATCTTATCTTTCCCAATAAAATATTTTGGTCACTCACCATCATCCGAGGAAGTAACAACTTCTTCATCATCAGATTGAATACCTTCTTCAGAATGAGAGTCATATTCACTTTGCTCTACATTATCTTCCTCGCTTCTGTTTTCCGTCACTATCCTCAGCTGAGCTTTCTTCAGATGTGGAAACTTCATTCAGCCATTTCCGCCACACATCGGGGTCGTTACTGTCTTCAGATATTTTTCTCTTAGGGACAGGCGTGTTAATATTTAAGCAGCAATTCTAGAACATAGTAAAAATTGTTTGTAAATGATATGAAAACAAAAATAACCACTAGGCACAGTGATACCTACAGTCATTTACTGACTTCCAGGAGCAATTTCGCGAAGACAATAGACAAAAAGTTACATGTAAAGAAAGTACTAAAAACACAGGCTCTGGCAGTTAAAAACATACACAAACACAGATATTTAAATCATAGTAGTGCATTATTATAAAGCAAACATGTAGTGTGTAGTAAAAAGCCAAATGTCGTATTTTCATACTTACAAGTAACAAAACAGGATTGGTCGCGTGGACTACATGCGTAGACCAACCGATGAGAACCTCTCCCGAGGAGCTTACNCGCTTAAGTGTGTTCAAGATTCTACAATTATTTACTATACTTTTGGTATATTACATAATTTTTTGTAGCAAAAAAGTATTTTAAAAACGAATAAAATGTGTTACACAAATTGAAAACATGTATATTATTTTCGTACAAATCTGCAAAGTCAGCGAAATCAGTACGTTAGGCAACATATTAAAAAAATAATTGTTCATGTTAATAGAATGTCGTGAAGTTCACGGAGATTTGTTATTCGCCAGTCTCGCATTTCAAAAATATTAACTTTCATGATAAAATTCAAAATGAAAATAGTCAGAAGTTTAACCATTTCCTCAGGTTAATTAAGTGTATGATTTCAAAGAAATTGCAACAGGCCACTTTTATGTACAACAATCATTTAAGTTCACGAACATTGTGGTGCGCGGCTGCCTACACTCAAGGCGCCAGTAAGTTCACGAACTTACTGATTGTGGTAGAATGACTTCAATGAACACTTTCACTGAAACCAAGCTTTGTGATAAATAACATTTAGAAATGTGTACGAATCAAGAATTTGAGTTAAATTCTCAGATTTGTTAGCGAAATGTTATTTTTCAAATTATTTGGTTTTCTTATCAATTTGTTATCGAACCCTGTTACGAAACCATGTAAAAAATCTAGAAAAATTTCCATTTGTCTCTTGAGCAGCACTAAGCTATAGCAAGTGGCTTAGTAGATAAATAATAGACCTGCAGGAATGGGGGAGAAACTGGTATTAAGGAAACATCGTAGTATTCCCCTGGAGTGACCCTGGAAACCCGAAATCAGGATGGCAGGACTAGGAATCAAACCCGGGTCCTCCATAATGCGAGGCCAATGACTTTACCACTGCGCCACCTTTCTCGATAAAAGAGGTGAGGAGAGTTGAAACGTACAGCTTGTACTTCTTGGCCATCTGACACGTGCTTACCTTTGTCACGGACTTAATAATTTATTGTAATCCATACTTCCCGTTTTGCGTGCATGTGCTATAACGGATTAGCCTTTTAGTTGACAGGCCACTTCTCGGGTTTGGTGGACCTCCTGATGAAAAAACATCTGCAGAGAGACTTCAAAATCCACGAAGTGTTGCTGCCATCGCGATATACATTACCTGGTAAATAATCATATGTTAGATGAAGGAAAACCAAATAATGAAAATACTTCTCGAAAGTATTTGCAACGCGTGGTCGTGTACAGAAACAGCAGGAAAATATATTTTAACTATTCCCTAAATTATAACGCTAGAGCAAAAATTCTAATAAAATGCTGCGTCTAGTCTCACGTCCTAAAAAAACCCTACAATAGACGCATGGGTTGTACATACACATCTAGGCTCGTGGTCTGCACTTCTAGACCTTCTGTTTTATTAACTTTCTTCATTAATTGATTATATATTTTATGCGGAAAGACCAAAATCAATCAATTACAGTCGAAAAGTTACATGTAAAGAAAGTACTAAAAACACAGGCTCTGTCAGTTAAAAACATACACAAACACAGATATTTATAGTCATAGTAGTGCATAATTATAAAGCAAACATTTAGTGTGTAGTAAAAAGCCAAATGTCGTATTTTCACAATTGCAAGTAACAAAACAGGATTGGTCGCGTGGACTACATGCGTAGACCAACCGATGAGAACCTCTCCCGAGGAGCTTACNCAAGTAACAAAACAGGATTGGTCGCGTGGACTACATGCGTAGACCAACCGATGAGAACCTCTCCCGAGGAGCTTACCCACGAAACTGATTGAAACGGGTGGCTGCGTTTGCCGTGTAACTTCATCCTTAGATAACAGCTACTGAAGATGACGCATGCATCGAAGTGCCGGTCGAAAGGTAAGTATGTGTGGTCTACAGTTATAGTCCACGCACCCTATGTAGGGATAAACACGGTAATAGTGCAAGGCATATCTCAGAGTTTGAAGAAAAACTGCTGTTTTGCAACCCACGCCAAATTACCCCACCTCTATTGGTTTTGGTTCAGTTATGAAATTTTCAAGAGGCTACAGTAGTATATAAACTTAATTCAGGTACATGGCAGGCTAGTAGTTTTGCAGCCAGTATGTGAAAGAGAGGGATGGGAACTCAAATAATTTTTATTCTTCACCGCTGTGGGGGAGGAGCAGTCTTTTCTTTTTCTTTGTTCTTTACCCCAGGACAGTGTAGCGTAAATAAACTTGTTAACGAGTTTGTGTATAAGGGATTTTAGGGACGCGGCGGGGGAATTTAATAAAAAGTAATAAATAAACAAATTTTCTTTGACAACACGGAAAGCGAGTTCCAAAGTGAATACCAGACGGCACTCAATTATCGATTGATTATTGTACTGAGGTTGTAGCAAATATTCCCATCACGCAGTCTCGGGGTAGCTTCATTGGAAAACTATAACTATGTACATCCATATTATACCGGTGTGAGTAGGAAAGCATTTTCGTAAATTCCAATTTATTTCAGGATTTATTGGCCGGCATTGTGAGAGAGTAGGATGTTTCTCATTTGGAATACTATAATTTAACGTCCGAGTTCTTATATCAGTTACTACAAAAGAAAGGAAAATTTTCGTTTTATATAATCTATGGTAATTGTGTGCAAAAGTTTAAGACCCGTTATTATATATATATACACATACACACACACACACACACATACGTGTCTCTAAAAGTCACCGACAATCTCCGGAAGGTGATTCCTTATGGAAAATTAAGTAGAAAATATATAGGACACTTTGTACCTGCATGCAATATTAAGGGAGGAATGGCCCCTTGAAAATCAAATTTGAGAACAGTAATCTCCCGAAATATCGGAAACTAAGTGACATTAAATGAAAATACTCCGAGCATTGTTTTCTGTTATTGGGATCCTTAACCTACAGCAAACATGTGCTTATAGCTTCCACGGTAATGAAAATAACAGAGGTGACAACCCTCTTATTGTATGCACATTTTGTACCGTCCAGATTTTGTANGCTTCCACGGTAATGAAAATAACAGAGGTGACAACCCTCTTATTGTATGCACATTTTGTACCGTCCAGATTTTGTGATGTTTGATGCTGGCCTATTGAGCAGTGTCATTTGCGTAATAAATATGGTCCTCTTGTTGCAAGTGCATAGGACCCACCATTTTCGTTCTAAACAAACATGAAGCTTCGGTCCAGCGTTACAGTCACTAACACGTAGGCGACACTAATACATGAGTCAAAATGTTGGCTGCCAGGTCCACTGCACNGTCCAGCGTTACAGTCACTAACACGTAGGCGACACTAATACATGAGTCAAAATGTTGGCTGCCAGGTCCACTGCACAAGTGATGGTGGAAGACATTTAAACACTTGCTGTAAATAACCTGTATCACACATTTATAGGCCAATGTCGCAGGCATAACACATTATCTATTTCGAACATTAAACATCAATTTCTTGAGAATCATGGGGTGTAGCATATTGACACAGGTCAACACTTTTTGATACAATAACCATACTACTTACGTACTGTAAGCCTACAAACCCACCAAAATTTGATATTTAGTTTTCTGTAGCCTTTAACTCCAGTCTTTTTTAAACATTTTATTCCGAGAGTGGTGGTGATGAGATGACATGTCAAAGGCTCATAGAGACTCCAGTTATCGAAGAAACTAGTATTTTGCGGTGGTTTACCGTTGCCTTCCTCAGTACGGGGGTGAGTCAGAATCATCAAATACCCAACACTCAACATAGGTAGTAATTCCGATGGTGAAACTGGTTAAAACTGTTTTTNTGAGTCAGAATCATCAAATACCCAACACTCAACATAGGTAGTAATTCCGATGGTGAAACTGGTTAAAACTGTTTTTTTTTACAGGCTGATTTATGGCATGAAAATTCCAGTGAAGATGTTTTTAAGTTATAGAGATTATGGTACTTATATNTTTTTTACAGGCTGATTTATGGCATGAAAATTCCAGTGAAGATGTTTTTAAGTTATAGAGATTATGGTACTTATATATGTATTATTATAATGCAATAAAACTATGCAAATACCCATAAGAAAGCCATAATTCTACGCTGTATCTCTTACTGCCTCCCGCACAGAAATGAGGATTTCAAAAACACATAGGAGTCGTGAAAAATAACAACAGCATCTTTTAATGCCTGCGATATGTAGAAGCATTAAATTTTGGTGAAAACTAGCACCTTGAAGTTATTATATAGCAGTTGTAGTACTGAAATATATTCCTCGGTATTCGCAGTAATTCGAATTTATTGGAGTTTCAAAAATTAATTTTCTAGCACACTTTGACAGTATTTTGTATTGACTAACGAATCGCGCCAGACGTATTCTATCACGTCTGCTTTCGTCTGAAACGATGGCTGCACCCAAGAGGTGATAAAGCGACTGTCGCGAGCCGCCAGAGATGAACTGACGCTTCTTGAAACGAACATGACGGCGTGGACGACACGGCTGCGTCGTGCCGTGCAGATATTTATTCCTCGCCTCATCAACATGGCGGACAAGAGGTTTGCGGCTGTCGGTCTTATACCTCCGAGGAAACGGGACGCCCCGCGAATGAACCAAGATATTGGGTAAATGTCAGGGAGGAAATAGTTCCTTCCTCCGCTTCTCTAGGCCGCGGAGATTGTGATGAAGTGCGCTGTGTAGTAGGAAGCTCTTGGGGTGCCGAGAGATTGAGGTGGGGTGGGGGGAATTTTTGGCTGCAGGGCATGCCTTCCGCCATCTGCTGCCCCCGCAGAAATCCGACTTCAGCAGTCCTGAAATCTCCAATTCAAAAGACATAGAGCCCCCCCACCACCCTGCCAACTCCACAAATATTGCGGGAGGGGTGAGTGTGCCGGGGGAGGGGGTCAAAAGACGACAGCAGAGAAGGGTTCCTTGCACCCTNCCAGCGAGCCCACACCACCCGTAGCGCATCGCTTTGTGGAGTTGTTATTAAACCGAATACGGAATGGATACAGCGGAGCCGCTTGCCGGTTGGGGGGTGTGGGGGCTGTGGAGCAAGGAATCTGTAGCTATATTAAAAGCTGGCGCGCCGAAGTTGGCAGGAAAGCAGAGTGCGCGGGCGCTTCTGGGGGAATGGTTGGAAGGCGCCACGGCCCGCCGCCTATTGGGGGAATTTCACCACCCACTTTCCCCTCCCCTCAACCACCGGGAGATGGTATTGTAGTCGCAGGTTAAGTGCTGCGGCCTGGTTAGCACAAAGCGCCATTCGCGGATTCGCAAACCCTTCCGGGTGCAGAGGAATGGAACTCTACCACCCTCCCCTCACACACCCGTTTGCTACTTCTCCTGGGGTTTTGGTTTGTGGAGTCGCCTGCCTAACATGCCCGACACATTTCGCGCCAAGTTTCGTCCCCCCTTCCCCCTTCTAATCATTACCACGTTATTATTTTAGCGTGGCGTGCCACATTAACCATTGCTGTTTCGCTGCGACCACTAGCCATGAAACACCTCACCCAGATGGNATTTTAGCGTGGCGTGCCACATTAACCATTGCTGTTTCGCTGCGACCACTAGCCATGAAACACCTCACCCAGATGGCTCTTTAAAAAAAAAAACCTTATGTCCAACACAATTGGACTATGCCAGTGCCACTTCAAACAGAAAAAATGTATAGTTTTTACTGAAATTTTATACGAATGCATTACTACCGGATAGTATCACTTGATCTCATGTAAAATTCTCGAACAGGCTGGCGTCACATTTCGTTCAGCACATAACACAGCACTGTAAGTAAAGTAAGTCTGTCATCCCAGGAAGTACGTTACGACGATGGATAAAGTCTGTAGCACGATGCACAGCACCGCCGCGACTCTTAAAGCCTCGTAACTTTATGTAAATATCGACTTCTCTGAAATGGCAACTTTTACTTCTTTATTTGGCCCGTTAACAAGAATAACTGCTAGCAATGCAGCACACCAAGAGGTTTTTTTTTGCACAAACAGGCACGTCGAGTAGTCGAGGCAGTCTCGATAACAGACCATCCTCGATAATTATGAGTAATCTTTATTTCCTGTAATGTGCCTAGAATAATAATTGTCTGAATCTAATGAGTGGCGAAATGAAAACGTCCGTGTTAAGGAATACGGCATTTGTGTACAACTGGGTTGGAAAACAAGGTGGTGAAAAAACCACAGTTAGTTCAGTTCATCAGGATAATAGACCTGCCAAAAGTAAAATATATGTTACCAAATGGTCTAGCAAAATGGATGAATGCCCATTGTGAATACCACCTAAATCAGTGCCACTTTGCCGCGTTTTTTCGACACATATTCCGTTGTTATGATAGTGAAGTAATGCACCGCAATTGAATATACTTACCATTTCAGTGTGATTTCCTGCACTCAAAAGTGCTGGCCATANTAGTGAAGTAATGCACCGCAATTGAATATACTTACCATTTCAGTGTGATTTCCTGCACTCAAAAGTGCTGGCCATATAGTTCATAGACATAGGGTATGAGTATTATAGACATAGATTATGAAGTAGAATGATTCATTATGGATAATAAAGCTTCGTTTTTAATTATTTGTAGACATTCCATTTAAGTGTATGCTCTTTTGACTTATGACATTCCTTAATTCTATGCTCTGTTAACTAAGACATTTCTATTGCAGTTGATGAAAACAGATTCTCTGATTTTTCTTTGTATTGCATTTTGCTCTTTAGCTATAGGTACAAAATTTTCCCACAGAATCTTATGATTAATCAGGCGTGTTCAGTTAGTTTTGTTTTTTCTACTTCTCTCTGTTTAGACCTGTATTTCCACTCAACCTACACCTCATAGGTTGCCTCTCCCCCAATCAGAAAGCACTCTTCCAAGCGCCCCCAATCAGAGACTACCTGCCCTCCAATTGGTGTGCTCGGAAGAGTGCCAGAATCATACATATACTTTATTTTTTCCACCTCAGCGCAGTTTACTCCGATTGTTCATATGCCCAGTTTCTCACTTGAAGAAGGGGACACATTCCAGGCCCCGAAACGTCGTGAAGATTTGCCATTATTATTGTGTTATTTTTTTCCCGTCTTTTTGTGTCCTCTGTGTTGGTTTATTAATTCTTTTCTCTGGTTATTTTTGTGGTTCCTGCGTTGTTCGCAGTGCTGAATTATTTGGGTTCATAATCTGAAAAGGAATACTTTTTCCTGTCTTGTGTTTGGTTGTAGTTTTTTGTCCTATTTGCGTGTGTGTTTATTTTCATTGTTCAGCTGTGTCCACTGATATTGTTTATGCGCTGAGCTTTTCCTTATTAGCTGCCTGTGGTGTTTCGTTTTTGTCTTGCTGAGTTGTGTGAGTATGCGATTCAATTTTTATTTTATTTAGGCTCATGATCGGCAATGGACACAGTTCAATCATACGAACATAATAACATGAACTCTCCATTGCCATTANTTATTTAGGCTCATGATCGGCAATGGACACAGTTCAATCATACGAACATAATAACATGAACTCTCCATTGCCATTAATTTCACAGACAAAATTACTAGAAGTTACTGATCCAGGCAGTGGATGTGATTCCAGCACGATGGGGGCGAGACCATTCGAATTACGTATTTCCTACATGATGATTATGTTATATAGGTCCCGTTGCATTGCCACCACAGCAATGTGACTCCCACTTGCTGTTTTTTTTTCTGTGAGGGTACATACGAAGCGTGATCTACGAGATCCCATAACAGTCCAAAAGAAAAGTCCCGTCGAATGGATCATTGTAGCCATCGGCGGCGTTACTTGTGTATAGCGCTCATGATGGCCTACGATCGAACTTTCTTATGAATGTGCCCGTGAATATTGTTTTTAATAAGACAACTTGGGTGTGAGTTGCCTTCTCACTTCCACTGCGTCGCTCCCGATCAATTGAGCTACTGTTGAACATATGGTAGATAAAATCTCTAACACCTGGACTGCAACTGTTCAGTTCGGATAACATATCTGTACGTATGCACCTTGTGCTCTTCTGTCAAATGTTCTTGCACTCAGAGCGGTGCATCTTCAGAAATCGCAGGACTCAGGACATCGGGAGAAAGCTTGTGCACTCGGATTTTCTACCAATTGTCAGTATATTTGCAAGGAGAATGGTCTTGATACATGAAATATAACGTGTCTTGTCGATAGGATTTCTGTCTGCCACAACGTGAATTTTGATCTTTTTTGTGGAATCANTCAGTTTCGTAAGACTTTTACTATTTATCAAAATTGCATTTTTCTGTCTTCGCAGCGACCAGCTTGCTAGAAATGTCAGTTGGTACCATTCTGTTTTGCTTCCGGAAATCCAATAACTTGACAGAAACTGTCTCTGACTACACTTCCACGGTACCTTGCAACTGTAGCAATCTGAGTAGCGAAGCGAGCATCACCCTGTGGGTGCGGTCTTATCTGTCTGTGGCATTTTATTCAAATTCCCATTCCTGTTCTCGAGAAAGTAAACGTTACTTGGTTTCTTGGGAACCTTTCATAATAAAGATAGAATTAATCACAACTTCAAAGTATCTGACCTTTAAAAATATATACGATCACTTTTAATGATGCCTTCTTGCTGACTTAAATAGCTATCTGTTTAATCTGTTTTTCAGTTATAATGCTTAAAAAAAAAAATTAATCCTTACACGAAAGACCTTCGTTATTTCTTTTGCATGTGTTAACACAACTATATTTTCTTAGATGGGCAAACTTACGGTTTAATGACAGACTGAATTACTAAGTGAAATGTCTTGATGTAAGCAAAAAGAATTATATAAATTTCCTTTCGTTCTCGTTTACATGTTAGTAATTAAATACTTTAGTAACGACATCGACGAGTCCTTTGTATGACTAAGTACACCAAACTGTGTACTTCAGAATCGGGAGATCTCTTATCAAATCAGTGAAGAATTGATGTTAAGTGTGTATTTCATTTATTATCCTGACCGTATTGATGCATTTCATGAATAACAATTTTACTGTTAAATATTGTAATGTAACTGTTAATATATTTTCTTTGACAAGTATGAATATTTGAAACTATGTCGCATAACTTAATATTGAAGAGTGCCATATAAATAAAAAAAAGTGAGTGAAGTTTCAACAATATTGTTTACATTTCACGACCCTTTAATCCACATTTTAATAATCTTTTGANAGTGAAGTTTCAACAATATTGTTTACATTTCACGACCCTTTAATCCACATTTTAATAATCTTTTGAGAAAAAAAAACGTTATGTATCAATAAGTTTTAATGTCTTGCAACTTCTTCAATATGTTATCGTCCTCCACACTTAACTNAAAAAAAACGTTATGTATCAATAAGTTTTAATGTCTTGCAACTTCTTCAATATGTTATCGTCCTCCACACTTAACTGTTACGCCACACGCTTAAATACATCTTGTGCTTATCGATATTTAAGATAAACTACTACATTGTGAGGTACTTTACTTTCAGGCCGCAGATATTTGTCATAAAGTTTCACTATTACTAACCTTGTATCATGCTTCTTCCAGTGATTTAACTATTAACTAACCGTCTGTAAACATGAAACTGGTACATTAGCCGATTGTGAAAGAAGTATCCTAAATAAATGTACTCATCGACAAGCATTTACTAACGTCAATGAGTACAGCCCTAAGAATGATACACTTTGTTCAAGTGTTCTATACTGTCTAATTTTTCAACATGAGATTCGAACGTAGAATCACTGCCTCATAGGTTTTCGTTCAAGCCATTTATACCATGGAGGTATACTTTGTAGTAATGGAAATAATCTATTTTAGCTAATAAGCTCCTACAAGCACGGAAGAACAGCATTACCTGCAATACCGTTAATTATGTGAAATCTGTATGTTGTGGAGTTAGTCTATTTAAATTCTTTGGGGNGGAAATTGCGGACTTCATTTAGATGCTGTAGTTACGAGAAATCGTATAATTTATTTTGTAATCTTCTAAAAAAATTTAGCGTACGATTGACGTACATGCTACGAAGTGTGTCTCCACGCATTGGCAGTAATCATTATCATTGGCGTTGCCTGATGTTAATGCCAGTTTTTAGTTTGATAGGCCACTTATACATTAATCACAAAGATTAGTGCGGTAGCTCGATGGATATTCCCTTCTCCATTTACCGAATAGCTGTGAGTATATGCCATAACAAAGCCCAAATTAAAANGGTAGCTCGATGGATATTCCCTTCTCCATTTACCGAATAGCTGTGAGTATATGCCATAACAAAGCCCAAATTAAAGTGTATTTTAAAGAGGATGGGACGCTTTAACGTAGTCATAATTCCGGATAAAACTGCGCTTATTCAAATGAACGTATTTATTTGCTAGTAGGAAGTAATTTGAAAACAAATTTTATAGGTTTAAATAGGTGGCATGACTTAGTAACGGCTTAACTGTTATTGTACAAGCATAAACTTTTTTTTAAAGAGAGGTGACAAAAGATTAGTTGTTTCATTGTGGGGTACTTCGATTTTCAGGTCACAAGTGTGCATCAAAAGCCTCGCAGTTATTTNAAAAGATTAGTTGTTTCATTGTGGGGTACTTCGATTTTCAGGTCACAAGTGTGCATCAAAAGCCTCGCAGTTATTTACATAATTTCAAAGCTATAGTTTTTTCGTACTTATATCAAATTTATTCTATATATGCAGAGTATCAAGTTGGGTCTTAAAGCTTCGCCATCCAGTAATCAAGGGATTTGTCTCAAGTTTTTATAGACTACGTTATTTAGCTATATGCGTAGTCAGAATTTTCATCAGATTACTTGTTCTCAAATCTAGTCGGTTTCATATTCGGATATAGTGATGAGGCGCTTGGTTATTTCACCTTGAGCCACAGCCCACGTGTTCTACGAAGATTTATTCATACATACAGATTAAAAGAATGGAAATTTTTTTCTCTTTAGTCGTGTGCATTGACGCAGCATAGTCAGTTTTAAGACGTTTCCCTTGATAGCAATTTCATTTCTCGAGGCGCCGATCAAGCTAATGTTGGGAACCATGTTCCTTTTCAGCTTGTTATTGCTTCAATGTGCCTTGTGTGCGAATGCTTTATAATATTCGTTTTCTGGTAATAAAACGTTTTAGTTACAATTCTATGTCTTCATAGCACACCTTTTTTTTTTTTTCAAGTTTCAGTGAATTTAGTGAAAGTGTTGGTAAACGAGGCCTACCGTCTGTAATTTAATGTAGCCTAATGGTTTTCGTCGAGAGATTTTTTTCTTTCATACAAACGTCACCTTGTATCGAACTATAACAGCGGTTGACACATAATTCACTTGCAGGTCTTCTTAAGATACCGGTTGTCAGGCCTACCATTGTAAAAAAAAATNACAGCGGTTGACACATAATTCACTTGCAGGTCTTCTTAAGATACCGGTTGTCAGGCCTACCATTGTAAAAAAAAATACTTCTTCCTAGTACATGTGATATTTCTCTCCAAAAAAATATCATGGCCCTATGTCATAACGTATGTAAGTTTAACGATGACGGTCAATCGAATTAATTAGCAGCTAATTATTTTGATTGGAAAGATTTTCCATCAATGGACAGCTTTTAAATGCTTTTTTTTGTAGCGTTGATGACGCCCCGTCCGAATAAATCAGGGAAAAATTCGTTGTTAGCACCCTACAAGTAAGAATAAAATATAAGTCACTGTGAATCAGTTACGTCAGGCAGTTTTACGGAGGCTAGTTTCAAACAATTTCATCTCAAAGGTAACGGGGAAAAAAAAATGTGTCTCCGTAATAAAGCAATTACCTAGAGGAATGGTACGACCCTAGGTTACGTCTATGCTCCATTTGATAACTTCATCGCTGTAAATATACTTATTACAACTGTTGCGTGTTTCGTTTANATACTTCTTCCTAGTACATGTGATATTTCTCTCCAAAAAAATATCATGGCCCTATGTCATAACGTATGTAAGTTTAACGATGACGGTCAATCGAATTAATTAGCAGCTAATTATTTTGATTGGAAAGATTTTCCATCAATGGACAGCTTTTAAACGGTTTTTTTTTTTCGTAGCGTTGATGACGTCAGGGAAAAAGTCGTTGTTAGCAACCTACAAGTAAGAATAAAATATAAGTCGCTGTGAATCAGTCACGTCAGGCAGTTTTACGGAGGCTAGTTTCAAACAATTTCATCTCAAAGGTAACGGAAAAAAAAAATGTGTCGCTGTAATAAAGCCGTATTACCTAGAGGAATGGTACGACTCTAGGTTACGTCTATGCTCCATTTGATAACTTCATCGCTGTAAATATACTTATTACAACTGTTGCGTGTTTCGTTTACCTAGAAAGAATAAAAGAAAACAGAAAAATGAAGAATAAGAATTTTTCAAGAACAGAGGATTATGTAGAACTTGGCGCTGCCGCGCCATTGAACATAAATAGTACTATAGAATTAATGTAGCTGTATGAGATTTTCTCCACGTTGTCGGAGTTAGTTCCAGGGCCCCACACAAGGTAGCAATGAAGTCGCTTCCTGTTAGAGCTCTGTATATAGAGCACTACTTCCTGTTGCCCGTCGCGTCATGCGGCTCTCCGAGTAAGTTAACGCCAGTCACCACGGCTTCTCTCTCTAAAGGGGCGTGGGCAACCGCTAATGTGCGGGGAGAGAGCGATTACTAGCGTAAGTTAGGGGACTTATACACTTGTAAACTTAAGCGTTAACAGTCAAGCATTAAAACTTAAAAAATATTCAATCGCCTTTGCTTAAACATAATGGTACACAGTTGATTTTAAACTGTTTATTCTCACTTTTCATAGTATAAAAATGGGGAAACTCAAAACACGGATTCCCAATTATTAATTTATCCAGTCACATAAAATTGTACATTGAAGTGTATACAATTTTCTATTTTGGTTTGAAACAACAAACTTTAATAATTGTTCCATTTCAATGCAACTAAAAATCTGAAAGGCTAAAATAACCAGTACTAATTAAGCATTATTTCCGTCTCAATTTCCAACTCGCATGGCTGAACTTTAGCAAAAACGTTTGCTACTCTGTACACTGCATTGTTATGGTCTAACTGCTTTCCGCCTCGTAAGATTGTAATTTCAAGACGGCTTTGCTTAACTCGCCGCACGTCGGCGTCACGGGCAAACGAAAGCTATTGCAGGGCATCCCATTTTTGTCGAGCCGAAGAACCTAGCTCCAAAGACGTGGAGAAAATATTACAACGGCCAAAGTTTTTTTCTGTGATATCCGACGTATGAAGCGGCAGCACTGCGGCTTTAAGTCGCGCGCACTGGGGCACGAGAGACTGGCCCCGCAGGGGGAGGGGGGGTGTAGACGAACCCGTGACCATAGAAACGGCGGCGAGACCGCGCNTACGGATTCCCAATTATTAGTTTAGCCAGTCACATAAAATTGTACATTGAAGTGTATACACTTTTCTATTTTGGTTTGAAACAACAAACTTTAATAATTGTTCCATTACCATGCAACTAGAAATCTGAAAGGCTAAAATAACCAGTACTAATTAAGCATTATTTCCGTCTCGATTTCCAACTCGCATGGCTGAACTTTAGCAAAAACGTTTGCTACTCTGTACACTGCATTTTTATGGTCTAACTGCTTTCCGCCTCGTAAGATTGTAATTTCAAGACGGCTTTGCTTAACTCGCCGCACGTCGGCGTCACGGGCAAACGAAAGCTATTGCAGGGCATCCCATTTTTGTCGAGCCAAAGAACCTAGCTCCAAAGACGTGGAGAAAATATTACAACGGCCAAAGTTTTTTTCTGTGATATCCGACGTATGGAGCGGCGGCACTGCGGCTTTAAGTCGCGCGCACTGGGGCACGAGAGACTGGCCCCGCAGGGGGAGGGGGGGTGTAGACGAACCCGTGACCATAGAAACGGCGGCGAGACCGCGCCCTTCGACCCGATGCGTCGCGACGCCACGCCCTATCCGACGGCTGGCATCGCCCGGTAAGGCTGTTGTTGCCTGGTTGAAGGAATTTTGCTCGCCTCGGGCCTGAAAGCGTGGGGGAGCGTTAGGGGCGACCGAGACGTCGCGCATCAACACTCCCGTCGCCTCTACGAGCGGAGCACTAAACTGGCGTGCAGTCTTGCCGTCGATAACGCGCCTCTACGAGACTTCCCCAGCGGAGACCCTACCATTTTATGACGTAATAATAAAAATAAAGGTTTGATGCGCGTCCCTATTCCTTTTTTTATGTTTTGTACCGGAATGTTTATACCTCAAAACTGACCGTGAAAACACCCGTTTGAGCCTTTTTGCACTANGAAACGGCGGCGAGACCGCGCCCTTCGACCCGATGCGTCGCGACGCCACGCCCTATCCGACGGCTGGCATCGCCCGGTAAGGCTGTTGTTGCCTGGTTGAAGGAATTTTGCTCGCCTCGGGCCTGAAAGCGTGGGGGAGCGTTAGGGGCGACCGAGACGTCGCGCATCAACACTCCCGTCGCCTCTACGAGCGGAGCACTAAACTGGCGTGCAGTCTTGCCGTCGATAACGCGCCTCTACGGGACTTCCCCAGCGGGGACCCTACCATTTTATGACGTAATAATAATAATAAAGGTTTGATGCGCGTCCCTATTCCTTTTTTTTATGTTTTGTACCGGAATGTTTATACCTCAAAACTGACCGTGAAAACACCCGTTTGAGCCTTTTTGCACTACTACAGAAACATGCTTTAGAGAGAAATGGAGGAACTGAAAAACGTATACGGTTCTTAAAGGCTATTCTTAAGCAGACCTCACTCGGATATGTTGGACGGTTTTTTAATAAAACGTTTTCTGCTGGAACTTTCCACACCGTTCGGCGACCTACCCAGGTAGTCAGTCACCTTGACGCTGTTGTCTGGTTGAGAATTTGGTATAGGGAAATACATGTTAATGAGATTCTGTTTTTTGAAGCCAATTTTGAATATATAAACTTGAAACAAAAACCTATATGTGATAAATGATACTCTCAAGCTCTGTATCGAGACAAATATAACAATTAGTTTTTCAGTAATTTTTTATTTTATTATTAATATTTCTGGCTATACATTAATATTACAAAAGGCTTCGTATTTTTTCTGCTCATTAAAATCTCTGGTTGAAAGTATATATCTTTAACAGGAACGCCAAAAAAAAAAAAACGAATTACATTAACATGTATTTCCCTATACCAAATTCTCACCAAGGCAACAGCCTAAAGGCGGATTCACAATCTCTTCGTAACGTACGTACGCAAGTGACGTTTTCTGCTGGACATTCAAACTAAAACGTAAATTTGCGAAGCGATATTAAAGTTGTGTGTTTTGTTTTTGCAGGCTTTGTGCAAAACATTGTACAATTCTAAATCATTAACCAAATAATACAGAATTATGAATATTTATGTTATTATATTGACAGTTGTAGTTAAACTAATATACTTATCGTTAAATGAGACATTCTGATTGGTTGAGAGTTCAGCTGTACGTACGTAGAAGTTGAAAGTTGAGCAGCTATCCCTCTCTTTTTTACGTACTTACATACGCTAAGTATAAATGAGAATAGATGCATGACATTATAGAGTGTTTAACTTTAACTCGTGCGTGCGTACACATGCACGCTTCTTNAAAAAAACGAATTACATTAGCATGTATTTTTCCATATCAAATTCTCACCTAGGCAACAGCCTAAAGGCGGATTCACAATCTCTTCGTAACGTACGTACGCAAGTGACGTTTTCTGCTGGACATTCAAACTAAAACGTAAATTTGCGAAGCGATATTAAAGTTGTGTGTTTTGTTTTTACAGGCTTTGTGCAAAACATTGTACAATTCTAAATCATTAACCAAATAATACAGAATTATGAATATTTATGTTATTATATTGACAGTTTTAGTTAAACTAATATACTTATCGTTAAATGAGACATTCTGATTGGTTGAGAGTTCAGCTGTACGTACGTAGAAGTTGAAAGTTGAGCAGCTATCCCTCTCTTTTTTACGTACTTACATACGCTAAGTATAAATGAGAATAGATGCATGACATTATAGAGTGTTTAACTTTAACTCGTGCGTGCGTACACATGCACGCTTCTTGGAGGTTGTGAATCCCTGTTTAAGGCGCACAACACAGAGTGCACGGCACAAGAAAAGCGCACAGTGGCGACGTCAATTGGTGGTATTTAAAAAAAGGAACCTTAAAGCTGGACTCACGATATTCCGTCGCACCCGTCGGTCGTCCGTCCCTCTGACAGTGACCCGTATATCATGTTCGTCCAACAGTTGAAAGNCCTCTCTTTTTTACGTACTTACATACGCTAAGTATAAATGAGAATAGATGGATGACATTATAGAGTGTTTAACTTTAACTCGTGCGTGCGTACACATGCACGCTTCTTGGAGGTTGTGAATCCCTGTTTAAGGCGCACAACACAGAGTGCACGGCACAAGAAAAGCGCACAGTGGCGACGTCACTTGGTGGTATTTAAAAGAAAAGGAACCTTAAAGCTGGACTCGCGATATTCCGTCGCACCCGTCGGTCGTCCGTCCCTCTGACAGTGACCCGTATATCATGTTCGTCCAACAGTTGAAAGCGATTCACAACAATCCGTCGTCCGTCAATCCTTCCGTACGGCAAAATCTCAGTGTGACAACTTAACATCGCGATCTTTCTTTCGTTGGAGGCATATTTTTGTTGGAAATACATTTTCAAGAGAGAACCATTTTAAGAAATTATTTTTTACCGATAAGAATATATACTATTTTTTTACATATAATTTTTTTTTAAATTAACACTACAGATAAATAAACACAGATCCACGACCTTGCATTTTATGTTGAAGTGCGTATTCCGGTATAAGGAATGTCGTCAGAAGGCGGTGGTTCATCCGTCTGTTCGTCCGTCCGTCCGTCGACAAAATTCAGTAAATATTTGACGGATGGACGGGTAGGAAAGAAATTTGCCGTGCGACTGGTCGAAGATCACGTGACCACCGGACAGACGGACGCGACGGACCACTGTGAGTCCAGTCTAAGTCCGCACGTTGAGTTGCACATAGTCCGTTCATGACTACTCCCGAATTCTCTGGAAACCATGCTGAAATTATAGGCCTTCTTTCGGGATATTCCTCCGCCTCGTGCAAACAATGCTTATCTAAGTCTTAAAAAATACACCAATCGGGACAACGCACCGTATATGAGCGCATTCAAATTATTAATATTTTGCATGAGAACTATTTCTTACTAGGCATGACCAACATACCTATTTTCTCCCCGGCCTTAATAATTTTATTTAAAGATAGATTATTATAAATTATAGATTACATATAAGTAAAATTCCACTTAACCGATAGTGAAATACTTTTATTTTAACAGAAGTAAATAATGCTTGTGATACATGACGTATCTAGGAAACAACCAGACACGTCGTGGATAGGGCGATTTTTCAAAGGTTCATTCGAAAAGTGGGCTGATACTACGAATAGACTATACCCCATTTATCTTGAATGGATATTGAAAATCAAATGGTTCAGTTCGTTATGCTGTATCAAGTACTGTGCATTTGTGTTTTCTGAAACATTCTGCATTCTCCGCCAGCCATTAATTTACACACTACAATTTAAAAGTGTCGTTAAGACCACATGGGAGTTATATATATTTTTTTATAGATGTTGAAGGTATTTTATGGTTTCGTGTCATGATAAAAATAAATGGTATTTTAAAGTAGCGTTCATAATATTTTTCTACCGAAAATGTAATAAATATTATATGTGTACATATATGCACATATATATAAATAATAAAAGTTTTTTAAAACTAAATTTGATTGAAGCGTGAGTGTTTCACTACAGTGGGATGTTGGCAAGTTTTTTTTATTTATCGGCAGTAGATTTTATTTCGAGACATAAAATTTTTCAATAAGAATAAACTACAAAACAAATTTCCAGGAAATCTTTTGCGTGTCATTCTGATCACAGGAACAATGATTTTGAGCTGTAGCCCAACGCATTTGTTCAGGTTTGATATTTGTGTAAAAAATTATAATTTTAAAATATTTATAGTTCCTTTTAATCGTTTTTAAAAGTAACTTTCATGCAATGTCATACTTTTTCATAACCATACTTCATAAAAAATTAATACGCTAACAAGTTAAAATAATAATAATTTTCAACAATTAAACGTTTGTAAAACAAGGAACTACTTTTCATGATGTCAACATTGCAATGCATATACCACCCAGGGTTTGCGTGAAAAAAGTTGCTTTACGGGTAGGAATTCATTTTTTTAAGGTCGATTTCAAACTTGGCCATGCAACCGAAAACCCGTTAAAACTTTAAAAAAAGCGCCGGCCACGAAAAAAAAATTGTTTTTTATATTTTTACAACATTCTGTTCAACTATTAGACATCGGTTATTTACTCTTTCCTAGCAAAAAAAAAATTCTTAGATAGTTTTCGCATAAATACATGTGAAAACACAATTTTACTCTTTTACAAATTAAAAATTAATGAAAAATAACTTACCTATATAATTGAGATAATTCACAATGAAAGAAAATGCTAAGAGCTACTTTCAATAAATTATTGCAAGGAAAAGTTTTTTCAAAGGAAATTCTTGCGTATTTCCGATTTGTGGCTGCCCCTGATTTTTGTAAAATATATTTTGCTAAGCATACCTTAAAATGTATTAAGACAAGAACTTTCAATCATTGCCCTTGTTAAATTTTCTGCAAACAGTGTGGTTTTATTTTATTTGCACATTAAAACAGTAAAATTTTGACTCTTCACATGTTATTTTGCAAAAACCATATGATCTAAAAAAAATTGTTTTCTGAGGAAAAGTAATAACAGATAACGTCTACGAGTTGAACAGTATGTAATACAAATATAAAATACAGTCCGTTCGCGGTTACTTCCAACTTTTTTGAAACCCTGCTTAAGATCTACTTCCAGGATATTCATCCGCCTCATACAAACAAAGCTTAACAGAGTCTAGAAAATTACACCAAAGGGGAAATTATTGCACCGCATTCATGCGCACTCAGTGTAATAATATTACTCTAATAAAGGCATTGCCAACACGTATATTTTCTCCCTGTTTTTATTCATGTTAATTATAAACGAATGTTGTAATTTATAAATAAAATACAAGTAGAAGTTCAATTTAATGAAAAATAAGGCATTTTTACGTAAACAAAAGGAAGTATAAAACGCTTGTAATACATGACATATTTAGGAGACATCGAAGCACGCCATACTTGCGGTGATTTTTCAAAGTTTTGATTCAAAAAGTGTGAAGAAACTTATCACAAATATTTCCGTGGCCAGCGTCCTTATTTACCGAGGTCTCCTCTTACTACGCGCAGGGCTGGACAACCCTCGCCTGTGAGAATGCGCTGGGGTCTCGGAGAGTGAAGCCGGGAGGCTTTAGCACAGTGCAGATTCGCCAGGGGCTTGCTGGGAAATTTCCGCCCAACCCCATCCCTCCCCATCCCCTTCTTTCACCCGTTCCCGTAGAGTGTGGAATGCACCCTCATACAATGGATGTGCGTCTCCAGGGTACAGCGAGGCTTGCCTTAGTCTCGCCTATCCCTCAACGATATTCAGTGTAACTTCCTCGAAGGCCCGGGGGCTAAACGCCTTGTACCGTCGGTGTCTGCAAAATCCCTTAACGTATAGCTTCACCGAATTGTCTTGTCTACACACGCGGTGAAATAAAACTTTACACAAAACAGGTTAGTTCAATCTTTCGATTAGGTGTAAAGATTATACTCCTCCTGTCAATAACGCCGAGCACAGCATATATTTTTTATTAAGTTCAGATATAAACAGACGTTACAGCGACACAAGTTCGTATTAATAAAAACGTGCATTTGTGGTTACCTCGTGACGACAAAAAAAGTGTTCATCGCGTGATCTCTTGGTAAATAAAAACAGTTCGGAAAATCTGGGGTGACGTCATACTTCTTATTAAAAAGTTTTTCTTGAGCTTTTCGCGTAGCTAGATATAAGTGTGTTTTGAGACTAGATATAAAGGGTGATTTTACAAGCTGATGTATGCAATAAAATAGAATAATATATATATATATATATATATATATATATATATATATATTTAAATTCTTACAGGTTAATGCGCTGCGTGCGCTGAACTACCGATAAAATGAATTTAAAATAAAGTTATTTCCGTTTATTTTTAATATCTGTGTTGTAGACGAAAGTCTCTTACGCTGTTTGAATGTAGGTAAGAAATTCTATTTTTAATTCATCAGCTGTTGAGTGATTACTTAATCTGTTTCCAAATTCCTAGGGATGTATTCGTTACTCTCGTTTTTTCTTAGTCTTTAGCAAGTGCATGCATAGTTGAAATGTATTTTGATAAGGGAGTGATTGCACCCGAGAGACCTGGAAAATTCGCGAGTCCAATGACCTGCAGGCTAGACTTCGCAGTCTATTGTACGATCAAACAGGTTTGAACTGCTTGTTTCTTGTTTGCTGCCCCGGTGGGAGCGGACCATCTGTCCTGCCTTTTGCTGTATGCTTGGCGACGGCTCAAATGTATCCAGAAAGTATCAAAGAAAACGTGAAACCAATTTCAAACGCAACATAAACGTAAGCGCTTTTGAATTCTAGCTTATCTTCATATGAACCCGTGATTTTTCGCGTCAGTAGTATTACTATAATTTTATTAAAATCTCGAAAATCTATTTAATTAATTGTGTTCTGCTATTTTACTGGTAGTACGTGATAAAATAAATATGAAAATGACTGCGTGACAAAAATTAAAAATGCTTTGAGAAGAACATACTGCAAACTGGTTTAGGGCGGTATTCCAGAACGTTTAAATGTTGAGGGGGGGTGAGGTCCGTATGGCTTAAATTATACCGGGATTTGACTGCATTCCACAACATTATGTAAGTCAGCGTCTTGGTAAAGCCACGGCCGAAGCCAACTCTACGTACTTACAGCGCCGGTTTTGGTGATAACATACTTTTATTTTGACGACCATTGATCAGAACGGTACAGCATTTCTACTTCATCATCCTAATATTTATCATTTTCCATGCACTCATTGTTTCGTGCTTATTTGCCACAGAATTATTAACTACTGCATACTCCATTTACAGTATTTTATTTTTAGCGCAGACATGCTACACGGCTTTAAGATATGCCTTTTACAAAAATAATAAGGCGGTTATGCCTATATACATGATGTTTGAACTGTGACGAGAATGTTAAAAAACACGGGGTTTTTCACAAAACGTTTATACTTGTTCCCAGTATTCTCGTGTTTCCGTACGAAAAAAAAAACATACACCAGACGAGGTACTTTTCAAGATATCACGCATTCTATAAATATTATTTTGGATCCTTCAACATCGTTAAGAACGGCTTTTTTTTACTACTGTATCTTATATCGTAACTCGAACATGAGAGAAACTACGATAGGATCCTGTACTGAAGTTAGGCGAGGCTTAGCGTTTCGTCGACAGCGAGGTCATTAAAGACGGGCCTGTACTGAAATTTACTACAAATTTTTCACCAGTAGAAGTCGCATAGGTCCACGTACCCTGACACGTGCCAAGACGAAAACGCTGCGCCAGTTCAAAGTCTTTCTCGTAGAGGCGATGGCGCATGCGATGCGCGTGTCCCTGTGGCCCTTATCGCTCCCTTGCTTCTGAACTTTTGACCCTTTATACGCGACCGCCTTAAAAATGATAATAGAAGGGGGATACAAGTTTTCAGCAGTGTAAATGCTTCGTTTAACTCCAAATAGGTTTTATCCTCCTCCCCATCAACTCTCGATAATGTAACACGCATTAAAAGCTTGCATTACACGAAAATATAATCTTTGTACATTCGTATTTTTTTTTATTTGTGAAAATAACGTACGGGAGTCTTTTAGTACGAAAAGTCTACTGAACTGTTAATCGTGTACGGTTTGTAATAATAAATACTATTCAGCCAACTACATACATGGTGGGGTGACCTTGCCGCGCGAAAACAGAGCTTCACTGCATTCCTTCCTTGCACTTGTCGACCGGCAACCTGGCGAAACACAAGTGATCGACTGGTTGCATATATACTCCTTCTTCTCAAATTCTTGAATAACTTGAGCAGACTCCGGATCTTGCGATAACTGCGAGTGCTGAAGCGGGCTAATGGATTATTTGAGGAACGGAAAAACAAGAGTTCTTCCTCAGTATCTTTTGCTTCTATTGAATTGTTAGTTATGATGGATGAAGGCCACCTCACCTGTCCAATTTTTTTTTTAAGAGTAATGGTCGCTTTGGTACCGCAACTACCTTTCAGAAAAGAAATGCGTTCCACTTAACAGTCGCCCAGGCAAGCTGTTTAAATCTCAAAATGCTTGTAACCAAGAAAAATATATATTGTAACGAATAACTTGAAATTATTAACTATGTTTATTATTAATATTCTTATTATTTCGTCGCTCAAATTTTCTACCAACCTCAAAGCGTGAATTAAAAAAGAGAGAGAACTAACTTTAGAAATCTTTGCAAAAACTAAATTTTAAAGGATTTTGAAACACAAAAAAAAAAAATCTCCTTAATCGACGACAACTTTTCAGTTTTCTGATTCCGTGTGTAATTTGTATTATTCAAAGGGAATACGGCCATTGTCACGATAACTTTTAGATGCGAAAACACCCGTGCAAGATATTTTATGTTGTGGAGCGACATACAGCACACATTTTCTTCATTACTACACCATAAAATGATAGCGTCATCGCTGAGAATCTCAAAAGACGAGTGGCCGACACAAAGACCGCAGAGCCAGTTCAGCGCCTTGCTCGGAGAGGCGATGGGGCGTGTGATGAGTAGAAGCACGCGTTACAAGATGGCCTCCAGCTGAGCTCCACACTTCTCCACATACTCAAGCAGAGGTGATTTGTCCATGGCCTGACGCAGCAGGCAGAGCTCATGCTACCGTCGCACTCGGCCACTCGCATCGACGTAGCGTCAATCCGAGTGCTGAAGAACTCACTCCCTAGTGAAACACAATTTTAACCCGTTCAGACCCAGCGTACACATTCGTGTACATTACGCACGTGTAGTTAATTTTTGGTCTGTGCTGCACACTGCGAAGCTCAATGACCAATGATAAATGATCCGCAAACCTTTGTACAGGTCTAGGTCATAATTGGTTCGTATTACTGTGGCCAAACATATAGTCTTCAGTTCATTGACTATGGCAACGAAACAAGTGTCGACTGAAGTGCAACACTAATCGTTACATTTTTTTGTTTGCAACGCCTTAAACCGTAAATTAAAGTGGAACTGAGAGGTTTAAACGTCTCAAAGATCACGTCCAGACATATGGAAGCATTGCTACTGAGATGTGAAATAACNAGACATATGGAAGCATTGCTACTGAGATGTGAAATAACATAAACAATCTTCGCGTGTATCCTATTCTCTCAAGATTTTAAACGGTAACTATAAGGTTTGAATACAGCAAATTGTTGAGAAGAGATACGGCATTGTCGCTATAGATTAAAACTCTGTTTTACCGGAGAATAGACATCGTAAACAGGGTGATTTTTGCTGACTTTGATACTTTTCAGCGACTACATTTATGTTTCAGCAACCAAATTTATGAGCGTCAATAAAATATCGACTTTCATTCCTGTCCTTCAAAGAGAGATTTACATTTATATATTACATAGTTTTTAAGAAATTCTAATAGAAGCAATTGCTTACAATGAGACGTAGACAGGGGAGAAGCCCTTAGATGTTTGTCCTCTAGGACGTGACGGAAGAGAGAAGGTCCGATGACACACGTGAAAATAACGCATTATTGTATGCTAAAGACGGTTCACGATAAACTGAGCACTTTTGAAAGCCCTACTTAAAATTTTCTTGAATGCAAATTGTATATTCTTCCACCATATGTAAAATTAACATTCCCAAGGGCCTGATCACTTTGTTCATGCTTCCGTCAAGCGAAACTGTGGAATTATTGGAAAAGTTAATATTTTACGAATTTGCTACTTCTTACACTTATATAAATAAAATAAAACAGAATAGCAAAATTAATAATTTAAGTATTCGCTAATGATTGTCTAGTACTTTTAATACAACTTTAAAGCACGGAACTATTTTCCCTCTGTCGTTACAAACTTTACTGTGCGCACCCCTGGCATTGTGCCCTTTGAAATATATACAGGTATAGGCTGTCCACGGTAAAGTGAGCACTTTTTAGGCCCTAGTTTATTTATCCTTTCAGCCGTGTTTTATCTTTTAACCACCTTTAAAAATAAATATCGCCCATATAAGTGAAAAACACAGTGTGTATATTCCACCGCACTAAGAAGTTAACGTCTAAGGCTGAAATAAAATATATTTATGAACTATTACTCCAAATGAGATGGCTTTCAAAAATGCTCACTTTACAGTGAACAGCCTTTAGCTAACTTGATGCCGATTTATAACGCGAAACGACAGTGTCTCTAAACACAATACCTGGGTCACCCGTAGCCATCCCGTGATGTTAGGCCTTGGACACGCAAAATACCATTCCAGTCAGGCAGGGCCCTTAATAAATGAGCCGGGATTGTCTGGAACAAATTTAAATGCGCAAACAACAGTTTCCCATCCCGGGCTGTGTTCCGAATCCGCCCAAGCCGCGAGCCACGTCTGCCGTTGGTTGCAGGCGGAGGCTGCCTGCCCCGGGAAGAGCGTTGGAATTCGAGGAATGCCCGGCTCTCCCCTCCAGGTGGGTTTTCGCTCCTCGAAATCCGATCTTCCTTTTCTTGCGGCCCGCCCGTGCGTTTATCATCGTAAATTGCAAAATCGATACCCGATATGAAAGCGAGAGCTACCCCCTCCACCCTTTCGCCGCCGTTCGCTGCTATTTTCACATTCGGCCTTCCGTCTGGATACCGATAAATGAGTATTTAGTGATCCTGTGCCCGGCGGGTAATGGCCTGGGTTTTTGCAGTACGCCTCCCCCCCCCCCCCNCACTCGTCGCATACCACCAGTATGCGAATGAATTTCCCCTCGTAAATATTTTTCCCTGCCTCGCGTAAAAAAAAAAATATTTCCCTGCGAGGGAAAGTGACTTCCCTTCCTGAATAGTAATAGTGCGCGTAGAAATTACAACAACGAAACTTGGATGCGTGCTACAGATTGAAAGTGCTGGCTGGAAAACACACGAGGCCACACGTGCTGATTTTCAAAACACAGGTTTTTTGGTGTAGAGCAAAATTTTCGTGTCGTCCTTGTGCCGTGATGTCCTGCGTCCTTCTGGCCTCGGAGAACACACCTGGCTGCTTTCGTATCTGGTGACATCCACTGCAAACATATCCATGCAGAGTTTTTAAAGTTGTTTATGGGTGTGACATACGTCAAGTTTTCCAAAGTGTTCGCGCGAACATAAACCCACAGGGTTAAGATCAGGTGAGGGGAGAAGCCGTGCATGCTGGATGGTACTTAATGAAGGGCCATTACAGTGCTTACTCAAGTGACGGACAACACACTAAAATACAGCCCATTTCTACATATATTTTGTTTCCACGTGATCCTGTAATATTTTTTCCTTAGTCTTCACCAGTAGGCTACTGTACCATCACACTATGCTATGATTTTTTTATGCAGCTGTTTGTGTTTGTGTGTGTAAATATATTATACGCATGGCCTGTTTTAATCCATGTATGNGATACGCATGGCCTGTTTTAATCTATGTATGTGTACTAAAACTACTGCTTTTTGCCAGTAGACTGGATGATCAGATGGTTTCTTGCACACGGAACTAAATATAATATTAGGCCTACGCTAAAAACAGCTTAAACTCTCGTCCACCTTATCAAAGAATCAAAGCGAGATCCCTTGCACCGTAAGCCGACGTTTCAGTCGACTTCGCCAGAAGAAATAATGGTTTAAGCAGATATCTTNTCGCCAGAAGAAATAATGGTTTAAGCAGATATCTTAATTCAAGCAAGTCTTTTTTTTTTGCTGTCAGAATTTCGTCAGTGCAGCACATGGGTTGCTTCAACTCAAAAGTATAATACACATTTTGTTGCTTTACAAATTATTTTTCAGTCAACAAAATATCCACTAAAACATTTTTCATGAAGAAAAAATATATATATATTTTTTTTAACAAGATTAATCTCAAAAGACGTCAAGCAAATCTGTACAAATCCTGTCCTTGGAACGGAAGGAGGTTAAGTTATGCGTACACTTAAAACTTATGTTGTGTATATGTTGTGCATAATCATCCCCTCTTCAGAATTACTATATTTTTTTGTTGTGGTGGCAATCGAAAATATGCTACAGCGTAAAAGAAAAAAATACCTTAAAATAACGTTCACTATCCGTTTTGGGTTGNGGTGGCAATCGAAAATATGCTACAGCGTAAAAGAAAAAAATACCTTAAAATAACGTTCACTATCCGTTTTGGGTTGGGTTAGTTGCTGAAATGTAATACAAATAGCAGCAATCTCTCGCCTTGGTTAATTCAAGTATATTTTTTTCAACTGCAGTCAGAAGGTCCCGTCTTCTTTAACCGGGCCAGTAATTCAAATGGAAACTTTTCAACTTGGAATGCAGCGCTTCTGCACGCCGCCGTTTGTCTCCAGGTGGCTTGTAACTACTCACGCCGCTCTCCTGCTCCATTCCCCCAATTAAAATTTTAATCTCATAATTTCGTTTGTTGTGAATGTTATTGTTTAAACGGAGATGTTACTAATTAATCCTCTTTGAATAAAAAAAAACAATACAGGGAATCAAGTGCGAACGGCGCTAACAAAGGATCCTTCCTTTGATGTCAGATCAGAGCCGATATTACCCAGAGCAAGCTATAAGCCTTTTTTATTCCAGCGTGGCAACGCGTAGCATATATTTTTTTTTTTACCCACCCAGAGTAATTTAATATGTTTCAGACAGTCTGCGCTCGTGCAACACAGAAACCTTCGCGACACCACGTGCCGTGCTAGGCGCGGTGAGCAGTTTTAATCACGCACCTGTCTATACTGGCCTAGGAATTTTCATTACTTGCGGGGTCCGCAAGTTTTTTTTATATAAAAAAAAACAGAGACAAAATGAGAACGTGAGCTTTCCATGCCATGGT
>NQII01000640.1:76234-116358 GCA_002778355.1 Clitarchus hookeri
AGACGAAGAGGAAAAAAAAAACCGATCCCGACTGTGACCTGGCCCTGCCTTGACCTCTTGCCCTCGGCCTGAGGGACACATTTCCTCTCTCCCCTCAAACCTTCGTTCCTACCCAAACCTTCCTCCCGCAAAATAAGCTGACTTCGAGATTTTCTAACAAACGCGGGGCTGGGTTTCGCTCGCCCAATTAGGGCCTCGAATTCATCATCCAGATTACGTTCTTCCCCCCCCCCCTTCTCCTCATTCGTGACGCGCTGCGTGTACAGAGACGAGCTTCAAAGATAGCTGGCGATTTCACGCCGGGGTGAATTTTTAATTATTGCTAACCGTACAGCACCCGGGCACGAGTCTTCCCTAGCGTAAGAAGTTCCTGTTCGACTCACTTTCTGTCACGACTGTATGAAAGTCATTAAAGTGCTGTTCGCGGTCAACTGAGCATTTTTAAAATCCCTGCTGAAGATCTACTTATATGCACATTTGTGTTCTTCCGCCGTACGTAAGATTAACATTGTCGTGGGCCTCGTCGCTTCATTCATGCGTCGGTCACGTGAAACTGTAAAATGATTAGGAAAATTAATAGTTTATTAATTTGCAAAATAGCACACATGCGTGAATTAAAAACCCGGACAACAAAATAAGTAATTTCAGTTTTCACAAACGTTCACCTAACACTTTTAATTCAACGTCGAGACATGGGACTACTTTTTCTCCGTCGTTACCAACTTAACCGGGCACATCCCAGTTGGTGTGCCCGTTCAAATAAACGCAGTTAAGGTCAGTGATATTTTTCAAAGGTAGATTTCAAAAAGGGCTCAGATAACCGTGAACAGCATTTGTTTAAGTCCTTCGCTCTAATCGGCTCCTTAAACCATCCTTATTAAAATCCGCTAGGCACGGACGACGAACTCCTTTCCTGCAAAATGAAACAAACAAGTTAATTGACACCTGATGTACTATGCGTGTTACAGAATACGTAGGCAATCTTGACATATTCGCTCGAGTCTAAAATGTTTGTAATTGTTTTAAACGCGACTCGGTAAGATATTGTTGTTATTTCTCAATTAAAAATATAATAATGGCTTGCTTAAGTCGAACATTAAAAAAAAAATCTGGAAATTCTCAGCTTTATCTCTTTATGCTGGCACTGCAAACAAGAGGAGACTGGCCCTATTTACAAAACCAAACTTGAATTTAACAAAGCGCAAACGCCTATATCTTAAACAGGACCCCGTAATATTTTGATAAGGAGGTAACGCTTTAATGATTTTGACTACAGAGGTCGCCTGGAAGTTTGCAGTGTTTGGAAATGAGAAAACTATTTTAACTCTGCAATAACAAACTAGTACAATATTTTAAGAGCTGCAATATGTAATTTATTATTTAGTTATATTTGCAGCGTAGAAATATGTGTTACAAGCAATTCTAAAAATTTTGCTGTAAATAAAACTCTGGTTTAAAAATAAATGACTAAACTTGCACAAATAGACACGGAAATTGAAAAAAAAAAAATCATAAGGATTAGAATGTCAGTTTATTTCAGTTATTCACAATATTATTCTTACCTAAACTTGTATTTTGCTTGTTATGTTACTAACGTCATGCTGTAGGCTTACATTGATTTTACATCATCACCAGAATACCAAACAAATAACACTGAACTATGCCAAAATAAAATAGCAACACAACTGTCTACATCACTTCAGACCGTGTTGTCTTCTTCACGCTTGAAAGTACAATGGCCTGAGTTTCTTCTAGAGTTTCAACCTAACTGGCTCGCTGAATGGTTAACATGTTCAATGTCATGTTGAAATGGTTACACAACAACCGATTGCAATGTTTTAGGGGTTAGGTTGTATAAAATATCTTACTATGCAAATGATTTGAATTGCACTTCACTACTGTGTAACAAAAAAATATTTTACTTAATTATTTAGTAACTTACCTGTTGATTGACTTTATACTGCTACACAAATATCCACTAAGTTCAGTCATCTTATGTTTGATGTTTAACAGGCCAGTCACAGAAAAGCATAAAAGAAATGTTGGTATGATGTTCTTACACAACCAGTTTGGTTTTAATAGGAAGTAACGACGATCGGTATAATTTCAGACACCGTGTGATCGTGAACGAAGATGAACATATTCAGACTGAAATAATTCACTGTTAGACAGTGTTCAGCCTTCGACTTCGAGTTGAGTTGAGTTGAGATATTTGGGCGGCTCTTAACAACAAGGCCTTGACAGTCGATGAGGGCGAATGAGGTGAGAATGGATTAGCACCGGAATACAAGGGCGGGGGTAAACGGAAGATCCCCGAGAAAACCCGCTGACCAGCGACATTGTCCGGCACGATTCCCATTTGCGAAAATCTGGGAGTGGGCGGGCTGGAGATTGAACCTGGTTCGCCTTGGTGGGAGGCGAGCAGTCTAACCGCTCAGCCACCGCGGCCCCCTTTGACCTTAAGTTCGATTCTTGAGTGGGACTCGGCGAGCCAGTAACTAATATTGCAACGTTTTGCTGTCGCAGCCATGTTTTTAAAGATACAACATGCAAAAAATTTGCGTATTTTAACGACTTTGTGAGTGTTAGTCGTGTCAGGATTGGCTTGTCCGTGTTGACGCGGACACATTTCTGTTTGCTCAGGATTAAAAAAAACCCGTGGCTTCAATCCGTCATTTTCACAGGACACGTAACTTTTGACGTTCCATCCGCGGGCTTTCTGGTAAATTCATTGGAAACGTGTTGTTTCCGAAACTTCCTACACGAGAGTTTATTTCCAAAGCTTTGTAACTAGCCTGGCGTGTGTAACCAACTCCCACGATCGATCAGCGAATATCTATATCCTGCACCGCTATAAATAACAGGCGTTTCCCATTTCCTGGCACGGTCGGGCCATTTCCTCTGATCTCCACTCCTGAACTGTTGGCGTCGACCTCCGCACCTCCCAAGTAATCCCGCTCGAAAGAAAAAAAATTCCTCTAACTCGTTATCCGCGGTGCACAGATGTAATCAAGCGTTAATATTTAATAGACGAGCCTCCGGGTGTGTGAGGGGGGGGGGAATGGGCGAATGGAGAGAGAGAGAGAGAGAGAGAGAGAGAGAGAGAGAGAGTCGCCTACTGAGGGAAGAAGGGAATTTAATGTAACAAATTCCTAGTGGAAGCGATGCGTCAAGCCAGTTTGTTTTACTGCCGCTAAGGACCAGAATGCAATTTCCTCTCGCCTTGTAGGGTGATGGGGGGGTGGTGAAGGCGCGAGTAAAGGAGAGGGTGAATGATTTTCGAGAGGGGAAGGGTAGAAAAAGGGGGGGTGGGGGTGTTGCAAATCATGAGGACCTCCAAGGGAGATTTATCGGCTCCAAGTATTCGTGGCAAATGTAGATTCCTAAATCGAAGGAGACTATGGCGAGCGGGCAGAGGCGGTAGGTAAGAGAGGAATGTGGGACATCCCAGAGAGCTCGATGGAGCTTTTGTCTCTCAAGTATGAACTTTGGCCTAAACGCCATATAATTTCACTCCCGTCGTGAGCACTGTGGTAGGGTTGGAATAAGTATGCCGTAGAACCTTTCATGCTTTTTTAGATGTTACATGTTTTCTTCCGCCTTACGGAGGTTTCCACCTGCCTTAAATCTTGTAGCATGCATATTTATTTATTTTAAGGGACATTCACATAATTATGCTCGTGCTTTTTGTGGTATATCAAGGATACGCGAACTTCTGTCCGAAATTATATATTTTTAGTTAAATATTTGGGTTGGTTTTTTTTTTTTANTATATCAAGGATACGCGAACTTCTGTCCGAAATTATATATTTTTAGTTAAATATTTGGGTTGGTTTTTTTTTTTTACAGAAACGTACTTTTCTTACGTAAATTTCATTAGAATCTAATTACTGTTTCATCAGGAAAAATNTTTTTTTTTTTTACAGAAACGTACTTTTCTTACGTAAATTTCATTAGAATCTAATTACTGTTTCATCAGGAAAAATAAAACACAGTGACACTATTTACCCTGAATATCAGTAAATATTGTAAATATAGTTACAAAAATATTGTTTCTAAAATCAATGTTAATGTGAAAATACCTATCAAAAGCGATTTTTTTACTGTCTGGTCATCGAAATAACACAATCGCATGACCCTCCTGTACGAAAAAATAATCATTTACATAGAAATCAAACGCTATTTGGCGCCTACATACCCTTAAATGCACATGTACAATAAATCTATTTATATTTTCGGACTATTAAAATACAGAAAATTTTGTAGACTCTTTCTGTAATGACTCTCGTAAGTTTTAAACTATCTTAGTTCATAATAATCATAAGATATATTTGAAATTGCCATCAGTAGTTGAATATATCAAATTTTTTAAATTACTACAACCCTACAACAGAATTGTGATAAATAAGTTGCATAAACTGTGTAATTAGGTTTTTTTTCAATCTATTGAAAACTTCTACATAATATTGTCTATAGATTAAAATCATATTCACACAAACAGGAGACAGTTAACAATTTTTTCTGGGTACATAAAGAGCTCTGACTTCCACACACGTCTTCATAACTGTGCATTCTTCTTTTTTTTTTACTCGTGTTTTATAAGCAGCGTAGTAAAATGAGTTTGAATAGCAGCACTTTTCGGCAATGTTCGTGTTATGAGGTTTTGCTTAACACTTCTAGCTGTTAACGGAAAATGCACATATGTTAACGTAAATACTGACTAGCATATCTACAGTAAGGTTGACAGCGAGGTATAAAGAATTGAGTTCTATATCTTCGTATCTCATTAAAAGTGCATTTTTTAAGTGGGAAGTCTTTGGAATTCATTTATTTGGTGTATCCAATTTAGATTAAGAATCGGCGTAACAGTTACAAATGTTATGTTCATCACAGATTCACAATGTTTGCTCGTTCGGCGCACGGATAGCAGTTTCTAGGTCCATAATAATGTTATATTTTACATGTATCGGAAAAATACAAATATGTAAAAAGAAGGTACTTAAATAGTACTTTTAAAAGTGTTTAAATTATCGCGAACCATATATAGGTATAAATATCGTAAGACTTTTACTTAAACGTATGTTTACGTACGTGCTATCAGATGTTCCTCTTTAATCCAAGTTAACCAACGAAAACAAGTATTGGAAGGTTGAATAAAAAATATTCCACAATTTCCGCCCATTTTTCATTTGAGAGAAACAGAATCGCGCCGACGAACAACAGAAGTGAAATTAAAACTCTTTGTAACTTTATCCAGGTAAAATTTTAAATTGTTTTTTCCCTGTCTTTCTCCGTTATGAAATTTGTTGTTGATCGTAAGTAATAAACTGAAGCAAATAACATTCGCTTTCCTTTTTTTTCATAGTCTGCTCTGGTTGCAAAGTGCTTCCTGCAGACGTGGTGGTTACAATATCTTAATTGCAGTAAAGACATCGCGGATTCTAAATCTATAAGGATTCAGTATTTTAGAAGTCAAAATATGCGAATGCGTAAGACTCTTTCGTACTCTGTTAAGCCCAAAAAATTAGCAATAAACTATAAGTACAGTTATTTAAAAGAGATATTTCGTAACTACCGTGACCCGTTGTTTTTTTTTTTTTTTAATTCAAACTGTGTATTCCAGTAAAATTCAGAATTAGATAGTGATTGTCTGTTTCCGTTGAAGAATTATTAAATTCTGAATATTACACCCGCTGTACACATTTCAATTACATTTTGCAGTTTCTTGTACAAATCGTGTACGACAAACCTAAGTTTTACTTTTTATTTCCGTATTTATTTTACTTTGTTGATATACATGTTCCTGTGAGTAACATATACATTTACACAGAACGAACAACCCCAGTTGCTTCTGTACAAATATGACACAGTGTACATATCCGTAAAAATTTCCGTGGATATATTTACAAAAAAAATTTTGACAGCGTAGCTACCGTTGTCTTTTCGAGTAAACGCCTACATTGCAAATGCACTGGCTGCAGTTTACTTGCGTTAGTGTCCATATCGAAACTCTGCAACACCGCCATTAAGTGTCAATATTTTATCTCTATTATGTCATAATATGTTCACNAGTGTCCATATCGAAACTCTGCAACACCGCCATTAAGTGTCAATATTTTATCTCTATTATGTCATAATATGTTCATTAATTCGTCCTCATAAACCCAATTTCACCACAAGATGACAATTACCGAAATAAATATTTACTTCGTACCATTTAAATTCTTTTTTATACACTTTATTACAAAATAATAGTACAGAATGCAGCCAATGTGGACCAAAGCGATTGCCCATGGAAAAGTTACCAAAACTAATCTTTCAAAATAATCAATTTTACCTCCACAAAAATTTTTTTTCTAATATGAATTGGTATTTTATTAAAACCTTTAACGTAATCTATAAATTCTGTTCTCGGGTTTGTATTGCCCCTGAAATTAAAAAGAATAACGTATTATAGCAGTTCAACGTAAAATTGGTTTTAAGCTACAAGTGTGAATTGTACCTCCAACTTTCAGTTTGTCACGTGGGTTGTCTGCTTAATTCAACTTACCTTGGTCCTTGATGGGAGAAGGGGTGCGCGGTCAAAGCCGACTCCGGAGTGTATAGGGTAAAGACTCCGGTTAACTCGATCATGTTCCCCAGCGCGGGCGGGTAATGGATCAGTTTCCCGAACGGCCGNCGTAAAATTGGTTTTAAGCTACAAGTGTGAATTGTACCTCCAACTTTCAGTTTGTCACGTGGGTTGTCTGCTTAATTCAACTTACCTTGGTCCTTGATGGGAGAAGGGGTGCGCGGTCAAAGCCGACTCCGGAGTTTATAGGGTAAAGACTCCGGTTAACTCGATCATGTTCCCCAGCGCGGGCGGGTAATGGATCAGTTTCCCGAACGGCCGGGGCAAAGGCGTACTCCAATCGGGTTAACACAACGCGGTTTTCGTAAGGGTTGGTTTCGCAGTGCCGAGATTTTCGCCCAACTCCTACGTGCGTGCGCGCTGGCTGACCCACACAGCTGCAGTGCGCAAAGGACCCCGCCGGCGCGGAGGTGTTTTTGCGTGCTTCGGCTTCTGGGAGCGCGAGAGCGCTAAGGGCGACACAACCGCGCACAGCAACCGCCTCGTCACCCCTACGTGCAAGACATGTATAACTGGCGTGCAGTCATTCCTTCGGTAATGCACTTCTACGAGAATTTCATCGACGACATTGTCACTTTTAAGCATAATGATAAAACGAATGCATGCTTCACATCCGTATGCTACTTCAAAGAATTTGTACTAAAATTTAGATACAGCCTATTCGCTGTTTATTCACACTTTTTTAAATCAACATTTTGAACAATCACCCCATGTATGACGTGCTTACATGTATGCTTCCGTTTACATAAAAATAACTTTTTTTTTATTAAATTGAACTTCTTCTTATATTTTATCTATATATTATAATATTTTATTTATAATTTATATGAATAAATACAGGTATGAAATTGGTGAGTTGGCAATGCTTGGTAATAAATAGTTCTTATGCAAAATATTATTTCACTGAGTGCGCACGCTGGCCCTTTGGTGTAATTTTCTAGACTCGATTAAACTTTGTTTACATGAGGCCGAGGAATATCCTGGAAGTAGAACTTTAACAGGTTTTCAGAAGAGTTGAAAGTAATCGTGAATGGGCTTTACTTAAAATTGGTGGTGAAGACGCCCGTTTTGCTAGTTCCTCTTTCGGAAATATATACACGTAAAAGACAGCCAAGTAACTAACACTTGTAGGCATACGCATAAAAATACGCTTGCAGACACACTTCAGAAATATTATTAGTACTGTAGACGACTAGCTGTTTTGTACAAGTGCTTTGCCAATAGTCTGTAGGCCATGTTAAAGTTGTGTTACTAACGCCATATCTGATCCGTTTTCTTTGCGAACCTGTATTCGGATACATAGATTTCTGCAACTTTTTTTAAAAACACATATCACGTGTTGTTATAATAAACTCGGCAGTCATAGTACAGAGTCCTCAAAACGCTATTAAAGTGTTTTACAAAAATGTGAAATAATTTTATTAGTGATTCTACTTAGAACAAGTAATGTATGACACTCGAATCGCTGTATAAACAAGTGCTGTAAACAAACTCGCACTTGGCGCTACGAACTAATTAATGCTGTCACAAAACGCCACAGTACTACAATACACATTGCCAATAGCGCGGAACAGTGAAGCAAATTGCTCGAAACAAATCCACGCAGGACTACATTGCACCAAGTTACTAAACTGCGCCAAACCGACCCACATCAGCTGATCCAATTGTATGCGTCATAATGCAGTATCAGCCAAAAAGAATTCTGTAGTTATACGTGCTCGAAGATTGTTCTGCCATAACTTCCATTTGTATAAAAGTTACGTCTACGGGCCGTCAAAGAAAAATTAACAGACATTTTGAGGGCTTTCTCGATGGCCGAGTGCTCACGATGCATCATGTTCGGATTCCGGACAAGATATGAAGTACAGGTTAGTCCAGCGCCCAGAATACTTAACAATACAGAACTGATACATTCGCTTGTACCGCAACTGCACCTGCGCGTACCACAATAACAGCTTCACTGGCCGACAACATGTCAGACCGCGGTTCGCCAATCAGCACCTAGTAAATTACTTGCCAGCGGACAGCCCAGCCAATAGGGAACCTTTCGCAGCATGCGGTAGCCAGTCAGACGCAAGGACCAGTTCCAGTGTCTCGCGCAGCCAATCAGCGAATAGGTACACCCACATCAAAAGAAAACGTCACTTTGTTTCACCTCCGTGTATAGTCCATTCACGGTTACTTCCAACTTTTCTGAAAACCTGCTAAAGTTCTACGTCCAGGATATTCTTCGACCTCGTGCAAACAACGCTTAATCAAGTCTAGAAAACTACACCGGAGGGACAGCGCATCGCATTCGTGCTCACTCACTTTAACAGTACGTCTCATAAGAACAATATCTTACTAGGGATTACCAACACGCCTATTTTCTCCCTGTTTTATCCATATATATTATAAATTAAATGTTATAATTTATAGGTAAAATATAATTAAAAGTTAAAATTAACAAAAAAATAATACATTTTTATGCAAACAGAAGTTTAAAATGTCTGTGAAACACGACATATTTAGGGAAACAACCAAACATATAATACATGGGGTGATTTTTCAAAGATTTGATTCAAAAAGTGTAAAGAAACCGCGAACAGACTATACTTAACATGGATACATGCGCGCTGTCGTGTCTCAGACGAGCAAACTACAAACCAGCTTCAGGAAGGCGAGTTTCTCAATATAATTAAGTTAGGAACCCAGCTATGAAGGACGTGATTGTTGTACCGTATAACAGAGAGCACGCCGTGAAGTGAATATAATTTATGCTTGTGGCCCCACTGGAGATCCTTGTGATGTGGTTCTCCGGCGATTGACGTCAGGGTGTCATATTTTGTTACGCAGCTGTCGACAGACTTTCGCAATTCCTTGTACCCGCGTTGCTGCGCGAAAAAAATTAATTCTCGTGGCCTTATCATAGTTCAAGAAGGCCTTGAGGAGAGTATTACAGCTCGAAATAACTGAAAACAATAAATAAAAAAAAACACTTTCATTAATTCGAGATGATCAACTCTCGTGTTGTATTTTTATTTCACAGCAAAAGAAGACGAGGACTTTTTTTTTCTCCCTCCGGTTCTTATATGTCCTGATTCGATTACAGTTTAAATTTTCGTATCACCGTGCGCTGGCTTCCACCCTCTTTTACCCGTCCGGGGACGCGGGCTGGGACGCTGTAAGATGCTTGTGTTCTCGTCCCGTGTACTCTGTGGAACGGCGTAAATTGTGTTCCGTGTTGTTTACCGACTAGGACAATCTGGTTAAAACATTTACTGTGAAGGGGAGCTCGGCATGGTGCCCCTAGGGGTGGAGAGGGGGTAGCAGGAAGGTTGTGCTAGCCCGTAATGTTTCGAATGCTCTCGCAGTAATGGGATATCGTCCCCCGTACCCCCCGGGCAGGTTTTTCTTACGTCGCCATTTCCGCCGAATGCTTTCGCAGTGGCCGTTGCGGGCGTGGAGGGGTCGGAAAAGGAAAGGGGTGAGTTTTTTTTTTTTTAAGGGATGGGACAGCGGCGTTGGACGTGCATCAGGAGACCGCGCTGGGAATTCCGATAGCATCTGGGAAGCTTTTTCAGGGAGAAAGAAATAAGGAGTTGGCCGATATAAAAAAAAATTGTGAGCGACCGAGATGCTCTTGAGTGGGTCTGGTTTGTTCGCTCGGCCATTATCGGGCTAACTATGCGAATGATGTTATCAGCCGTACAGCCATTCTCGAAATTAACGTAACCTTCTGCTGGTTGGTAGTTCGACTGAAAAAATAAATTGATTCTTTTAGTGTATTACGTTGTTGTTCTGCTTGCTAACGGCATTTACGGGTGCTTTTCACCGAAAACTGGTTTCTTTATATTTGTACGAAATACTGCACTGAGGAAGAAATTTCGTTAAATAAAAATAATATTTTTTTGTTTGGCATAACTAAATTACTTGTTTGTATAGGGGAGCAAATTTTGTTCCTGAAACCAATTTATTTTGTTTCTCATATTTCGTTGCCACAAACTTGTAAGATTTTGTTTGGTTCATGTAAACATTTGTAAGGTTCTGTGTATGATATACAGTTGCGGTTATCGTAGAAAAGGGTGAGCACGATCGAGATTAGCCATATGTGACGTCAGACCAGTTTCGTTTGGTATTTACTCTCAACCTGTGTAGGTACACCTCGTGCAATTTGTACATCCAAAATTACACCGGCATTTGAGAAGTTGTAACTGGCCTGCTGCAAATAAAAGAACGCAAAATTTTTATGTGTTAGATGTTTGTCGGTGTTTTGTATATATGTCTGTTTTATGACGAAATGAAATTTGACCCAATTTTTTTAGGTAGCTGTTTAAGGATATTTGCAAAATAAAACAACGCGCATGTAATTAACAGTTTAAATTTTATTTGAAAGCGAGTTATGTATTATGTTATGCATTTTCATTAAAAAAATATATATTTGGAAGTTATAGTAATGAATGAAACTGTTAAAAGCTTATTTGCATTTTAGAAATTATTTTTTGGAAGATTTTCTGAACGATAAACAAGAAGCTTCTGAAGTGATAGGGTTATGTTTGTGATTTAAATATCGAACTCTGTAATGCATGTGTATGTGTGAGTGTTTATGTGTTCGGAGTACAAGCTTTGATTGTTACCATCATAATAAAAATTAAATAATGAAATTTACTTGTGTTCTTGGAGCTAAAAAATTCGTCACTGAAAAAACTTGTACTGTTGAGCTAACAACAAAATGAGGGTAAAAGCAAAACACGAATCGTTTCTTTTAGCTTCGCCAGTGCCAACGGAGGAATCATGTGTAGCTGCACTACATTGACAACAATTTTTGTGGTTGAAAGAGACGAACGTAATGAAGCATCTGATGCGCGTTTTCGCATACTCGTGCTTCTGGGTCTCGAGCGTGCGAAATACTTTCAACCAGGTTTTCGCCCTGAAATAATGGGGTTCTTTTCTCCTGTTCCTGTGCTCGATATATCTGTGACAGAAACCGGAGCGCAATTACGTCAGCGACAACCGAAGAGAAACTGGTAAATGCGACCGTTATCGCAGGTCTAGTCCATTCACGGGATTTCCAGCTCTTCTGAGGCCCTGCTCAAGTTCTACTTTCAGGATATTCCTCCGCCTCGTGCAAACAAAGTTTAATCGAGTCTAGAAAACTACGCCGAAGGGACAGCTTACCGCTTTCGTGCGCAATAATTTTAATAATACTTTCCATAAACTATGGTTTACCAGGTACCACCAACGCCTATTTCCTCCCTGTTTTAATTCATATTAATTATGAATGAAATTGAATACTTTTAGATAAAATATAATTAAAAGTTCAAATTAACACAAGTCAAGATATTTTCACGCTAACAGAATTATAAAACGCCTGTGATAAGTGACACATTTCGAAACCACCGAACGAATCATACATGGGGCGATTTTTCAAAGGTTTGATTCAAAAAGTGTGAAGCAACTGCGAATAGACTCTACAAAACTCCGCAATCAAACTTTTTTGAATCTCGTTGTTCAGCGCATTTTGTCGTTTACTCCTCGCCCAGAACAGTGGATGAGCGGTGTTCGTAATCGCTACCCGGGTAAGCGCAAGTGTCTTTTTTTAGAACGAAGCGTGCCGCCTTTCAATAGGGCCAATCGTTACTCCACGCCCACCGAACCGAAGCGAGCCGAGTGCAGCCGAAACGTCTCGATCTGTTTGTTTCCATGCCAGCGTCTGGGAAACAAGGTGGAGCCTATTCTCACAAACCACGCCGGCACGAATGGCCGGGCAAAAGGTCTCAAGTTACGTGGGAGCCATAATATTGTGCTTAATTCCGTACAAATTTATTTTGCAGGTACTTTATTGTCAAACTTTTTAATTTTTTCGTAATATTTTAGGGAGGAGAAAATTAATTTTATATGGACAGTTGATACAGAATTTAGCATGCGTTACTGCACGGCTGCAGCACTACTTTTGTAAACTTAGCATGGAATAAAATAAATAATTATAGCTGGTCATTGCGATTGGTAAGATATAGCAGGTACACGTTTAATTGAAACCTTTTGAAAATCAACCTTCGAAAAAAAAAATCTTGCCCGTTTCTGCATACATTACAACGTAAACATCATGTAAATTACCTACAGTAATGTTGGCAACGGATTATGGAAAGATCATATCTTAACTTATACAGGCCGTTCACGGTAAAGTAAGCATTTTTGAGTCCAACCTTTGGACTTTCTATTGACTGCATACACGCTATCTTGCAGACTGGCATGCAGGCTCCCCCGCTGAAGATGGCAGCGAGTCAAGTAAAATAGTTCTTAATCCTTGACGTTTTATTGCGAACGTAATGGTAATAATTATGGCATAACTAAGTTGGTTGGGGTTTTTATGCACGTTAGAGCACGAATTGGCATATTGGTAATACATTCAGGTTCCTAACAATTTGACATTTTCTCTTGACTAACGCAGAATAAAGTCACTAGGCCCATAACAATGTACAGTTTACATATGGCGGATTAATACAAAATGAGAAGGAAAGTAGATCATACGCAGAGTTTTCAAAAGTGCTCAATTAACTGTGAACAGTCTGTAATTAAAACTGCAATATTTAAGATAGTGGGCAACTGAAATCAGGTTATTTTTGTCGTATACGTCACATCCGTATTATTAAAACCATAATACCAACCCTTGAATGCTAGTTATTATTCCATGGCAGTATTAATTTGAACATTTAATAGAAGAATACGCAATGTTCAGAAAGAAGCCACTTACCAGGGCCTTCAAAATGGCTCAAATATATGCATACCCGCTTTAACCATGCATTTTATTCCCTTTGCTGAGTAAAAAACAACCACCGATTGGGCAACATTACAATACATCAAAAGATCCCACAAAATCCACAGAATAGTCAATAAACAACGAAGGTGAAAGGTCGACGCTACAATCATTCCTGAACCCAGGAAAGTAATTTTATACACCTGGAAATTCCCCGAACTGGCAAAAAGCATGATGAGTATTTTTTTTAATAATATTCGAACGTCCTAATCACTGACAGCTTGACCAACTGATTTCACATCGTGCAAACAGAGAATTAAGCTTTAACAAGATTATGGTCAAATAATTTAATTTAACTTTAGATATTGACCATGTTTTCCCCTCGTATTCCAAGGAAGTAGCTGTTTGAATTGGTTGAGGTTAAGGAAATCTGTTACGAACGGATTTCAAATGTCTTTCAGAGCCACTGGTAGTTAAAGTCTGCATCTCTATTAACTTTCGCATGCATAATTATTTGAACGTCCAAAAGTGCTTGAAGAAACTTAGAGAGCCAGCCAGCTTAGTTGGAGGGTGGCGACTGTTGAAGGGAGAATAACATTCCATGAATTCGAGCAACAGGCAACAGCACAAAAATTAGTATAACCCTAGATAAAAACACCAATCCCGAGCACGTTACACTCTAAATATTTTCCAATCAGTTAACATCACCTGATTTACTCAACAGTCACTCCAGTAATTTAACATATGAGTTAGTGAAAAAATGACACTTTTCTTTGAGTTATTGATTCAGTGACATTTTCTACTGATTCATCAACCGTTTCATTCGTTTTTTTTTTCAGTGATTTATTTTTTTACTGATGTATCAAATGAAATAACGCAAAAAAAATATCTATGGGAGTTTCGTCTTTTGTATCATTTTACGAGGCAACATCCAGTCTTTCATTCCGTTTTGTACGTCTTTAATTTCGGTTTTTTTTTTGTAATCATCATACCGCAAGGTTTCAAGGTTTAAACTGCACTAATGTTTTGAAGTGAATGCATTCATACGTACTACTTGTTTTAACAATCCTAATGCTACCAGTCAAACGAAGGAAAAAAAAAAGAGCACTTAATTTAAATCTAGGTGCATATTTTCCATTAGTAATATGTTATATGCATTTTTCCGCTTTAAATTAAATTTTGCATGGTAGCTCGGTGGGTAAGGTATCTGTTTAGCACGCGGGATGATGTGGGTTCAAATCCTGACCACCGCGTTTTATTTGTCCCTCTTTTTTCCTTGTTTCCCCACAGGTTATAAGTGGAGCCAATTTTCACTGATTCGAGTTGTCGAATTTCACTGCGAATCAGTGGGCGGGCACTGTACGTATTAATATTATCTATTTTTCAGGCTTATCTTGTGTTGGCTTGTAGCTCAGCAGTTGCAACGTTAATTCCAGAAGTGATGGGATATCGGTCTCAGGGGATGAAGTACTTCGCGTAATTCGTTCACCGGCTCATGAATTGTAAACGTGACAACTTTGATGAATGGTGTCGCCAAACGCGTGAGTAGAGAAGTTTGTCCGCCAATAAAGCAGTTAATGTGCGGACGAGGTTGCAGTAGCACGTGCGGCGATTGAGCAGATTAAACTGGTTTTTAATCGATTAATCCTGTAATAGTTTTTTTTTTTTACCAGCAACGAAATTTCGTCTTGGAAAGCACGCAGCGAATAATTTCTGTAACCACTACTGCCCCATTAATGGTTCCTTCCAACATTTTCTGAAGCCCTGCTTAAGTTCTACTTTCAGGGTATTCCTCCGCATCACGCACGCAAAGCTTAACTAATTCTAGAAAGTTACACCAAAGGACCACCGCACCGCATTAGTGCACACTCGGTTAAGTAATATTTTGCACGAGAACTATTTATTAGGCATAACCAACTCACCTTATTTTCTCACTGTTTTTATTCATATTCGTAACAAGTGAAATATTATCAATTATAGATAGGGCCAGTGACTTTTCGCGTAAAAATCTGAGCACACAGTAGACTGAAATACTATATACACGCCTCAGCTGTTGTTATACCTCCATTGGCTGCTGGTGCAGTGTCCGTCTTTGACCAAGCCACTCAGGACTAAGAAACTCCGCCACTGAACCTTCGTGATTCGTGCGCAAACTGTTAACGAGGGCCAGAACATGTTTTAGCCAATCAAAGAAGCTGGGCTACCCTACAGTGTTTTGGACTGTATCTTGTCTCGAAATATTTTCGCGAAATATCACTGCCCCTAATTATAGATAATTTAACAAAAACAATAAGGTAATTTTTATGTTGTTATAAATGTAAAACGCTTGTTATACACGGAGTATGTATAGTAAACAATCAAGCACGTCATACATGGGTTGATTTTTCAAAGGTTTGATTCGACAAGTGTGAAGATATCGTGGTGCACGTGTGCAACCCTGGATCACAACCTCCAAAAAAACGCTATAGAGAGCGGCTGTGTTCTTTTCTCGTGTCAGTTCTATCGTGTCAGAGAAAGACGGGCTTCGGCTTCCTTGAAGGAAACATCGTCGGCAAGTCGTGTGCTAGCCATGGTCACGCTTGGAATGGGGCAACACTCGTCACCAGAAAATTGGCACAAACACTTGTTACGTCGTTGGTGGCAACAGGACTAGGTTATGTTTGCGGATAGGCTGACACGCAGTTCCGTGTGGTCCACTGCGGCTGCGATCCTGAAAACCTTTCACAAGCAGAGTTTCCAACTTTATGAAAGAGAGTCTCTCTCAGTCTGCACACAAAAATCACCAGATTGTAATATTAGAGTATTTCAAATTAAATTTTGAAATATTATTTATTATAGTTCTTTACAGTTGCTTACCTCCATATACCTTATCTGAAAGGTTTTAATATGGTGATCGCTATACATACGTACCTACAAACACACAGTACTCCCAAACTGTATAAATAGATCCTTTTCCAGTACTGAAGTTTACAAAACTTTGCTTACGGCAGGGCCAAACCATGTTGTTTTTGCCGCAAGAGATAGCCCTCGCGATTACCTACAAACAAATAATCACATGCAATAAAACTTATAATAATATCTATCTTAAGATATTCCCATGCTTTCTCCAGGTCTATATCATGTAATCCAAGTAAATGAACACTCCTGAAGATTTAAAGTACAATAATTTGATAATAAGTACGAAAAAGAATTTAGTCTACCTTAAAATCACCAGATGCCTCTAAAATTTTACAGAAATCATTAACATTCCGGGGACTGCGGTGGTGTAGTGGTTATACTACTCGCCTCCCATCTAGGCGAACCGGGTTCGTTCCTTGGAATTTAGCACGTGAGAATCGTGTCTGACGATGCCGCTGGTTTGCGGGTTGTCTCGGGCGTCTCCCGTTCCCCCCGCCCTTGCATTCCAGCACTGCTCCGTACTCGCTTCCCTTCACCCTCGTAGGCTCTCGAGAACTCGATGTTAAGAGCCGCCTAAATCTCTACACTCCACTCCACTAACTTCCAGACTCGTCGCAAAAATGAAATTTGGCCACTAGACCATCTTCTCAAATAACCAAGTCCGGCGATAAAATCGCCAAGTTGGCAACTCTGTTTACATCAAGCTGCTCTGCTGCAGCCGTGTAGATGTCTGCGAGGGCAGTGCTAGTGTCAAGTGAGCTGGGCGGCCCTGGACCTCTCCGGGCACGTGTCTACTGCCCTTAACTTGCTTATTGCATTGCGCCCAGCTGCCACCCCCTTGGCCCACGTGGTGTGCGCGAGGGAGGGGTGGGGGAAGCCGAGATCAGCTGAGCCGCGGTGGGCGTGCTGGGGACGGTGATGGGTGGAGGAGGTCGGGGACAGAATCAGGAAATGCTTTTATGTAGCCCGGAAGAGGAAGAGAAGCGGAGCTGTGCAGTTCTTGTCCAGGCGCCATAAATACCCTGCGAAATCTCCCTCCCCTCCCCCTTCCCTTTTCTCTTAGTCTACTTCATTCGTTCGTAGCTGCGGGGGCGATGCCGCTTGGGAATCTATACTCCACCAACTCCAAAGTGGCAGCAGAGATATACAACATGCAACTAAAAATCACCAACAAACTCCGAGAGGTGATTCCTGCCGAAAATATAAGATAAAGATGTTTGTATAATTTTTCCCATTCGTGATTATTAGGAGCTATAGTGATTCGTAACAAAACACAGGGTGGCAATCCCTACTTTCCTGATGAAGGGGGATGATATTACCAACCGCATTTTCACATGGGTAAGATATCCATTCTGCATAACACTATTCACCGATTTGTTGCTTCATCGCAAGTAATTCTCGATTTTTGTAACAAAAATAATTTCAAAGATTCGATTTTTCGGGACGCATAGCTCCCCTTGAAATAACTTTAGGAAAAATGGTACATGCATTTTCGTCCTCTATTTCCGTCACGAATCACCTCCTGGAGTTTGTTGGTGATTTTAGTTACTCGTTGTATACTGCCAATGACAAAGTCAAAACCAGTGACTGGCTGGTCGGTTGGCAGTATGACTGCGCCAGAAAATAGCTCCAACGGTATTTTGTAACTTCTAACATGTCGCAGGTAGTAATTTAAATTATAGTTCATTCATGGTTATTTCCAACTTTTATTGAAGCCCTGCTAAAGTTTAAATTTTCAGACCATTCCTCCGCCTCGTGCAAACAAAGCTTAACCAAGTCTAGAAATTACACTAAATAGACAAATCGCCGCATTTGTGCGCACTCAGTTTAATATTATTTTGCACGAACTCCTTCATTTCTTACTAGACATTACCAACACACATAGGGGCAGAGGTATTTTCGCGCTTGAGACTCAGAACCAACGGAGTGACAAGGGCTACAATGCCACACACGCCAAGTGCGCCGACGTCGCTATGCTCTTGACTGGCGCGCAGTGTTCTCGTCGTGCTGCGTGTACCTGTGGGACTTCAACTGGTGACCTTACCATTTTGTTGGGGGAAAGTCTGCAGCAATGTTCAGTGCAAGTCTTTATAGTTGTGTCGGATTCTTCAGACCATTATATTTCTTAATGCAGCAGTGTGAAAAAGTAGTTTTTAAGCTGTGTTGAAGGGCTCGGGAACAGTGTTTCAAATATGCGTGATGTTTTTAGAGTGTTATTTGTACCTAGTCTGAACTGTTTTTTTCTTTTAGTTTATCGGTATAATGGAAAAACTTAAGTAGTTTCTTTAAAAAAAAATGTGGATTTCCTAGCTGTAGTTTCCTTGTGGTGCCAGTTCGCTAACTGTAACTTTTAGCGTTTCGAAGTTAACACCAAATCAATTGTAGACGCTGATTTAGACCTGTGTCGTCGGTTACTGGGAATATAAGCAGCTAGTTTATGACCGGTAGAGATACAGTAAGTCTCGAATAACTTTTCAACTTCTTCGTCCCATGAGTTGAAAATTTACTCACTGAAAGTATGGAAAATTGTAAAAGGGGACTGCAGTTAACTTGGCAACTGTACGACCGCGGCTTAGAAATGCATGGCTGCCCACTGCACTGACGAAATAATGCACTCAAGTTCGGTACCTGTCTCATAGAAACAATCGATAATTTGATGAGTTCAATTTTCGCCCCTAATTCTCTCGGAAATGAAAACAGCCTCAGCGAACTGTGGCGTGCACACTACGAATTCTGTGTTGAGAGTAATCCACCGCGATTAATTTAGCTTGCGTCGTTATGGCGTTGCTATGGCGTGCAATATTGTCACCAAACAGAAGACGTGCTTTTGAATTGGCAAATTTTAACATATCGGTCATGTGACCTGATTTTGCATAAAAAATTATTATCGAATCTCTACGAAAACACGATATTACCAAATAGCTACCATATTTTTTTTCATCTGGAGACGAAAAACAGCACTGCACAATGTAATTACCTTAAATAAATACCTTTGTAGATAAATAATTAAGTAAGCAAATTTTAATTGAAATTAAACATTAAATGTGTTGTATTTTGTTGTAAACGTAACCATAAATTTGCATATATATTGAATATACTTACTTATAGGTCTATTTATGCACACACAATGTTAAAACGGCAAGGAGCGCCTGTATGTCAGTAATATTTATAATTTGATATTCGTCCTTATTTATTTTTAATTGTTCCGTTAAACACCTCCAGAATGATCCGCTGCTTGTCTGTAGTTTTTTGATCCGTAGCAATGCCACGACAAACTCTACAACTCACCTCCCGATAGAAGCACCATTGCTGAAAAATTTACTATCGAGGGAGCTGCCGAATTGAGCCATACAAAACACGCAAAACACAACATTACGGAATTGCCAATTCTAACACGGCCAAAGCCAGTTAAGGCAAATCGCCAGTAAATAATTTTAAACTCCTCTAAGTCATATGGAACATTGGTCCGGACATTTCCAAAACTGGGGTATGCATTCCCGAGAAGATTAGTTTTTCGCACATTATATCTATAACAGTTAGGATATTATTACACGCGGTGTAAGCCAATGAATTAAACTGCAGATGCTTCTTTGTATTTGTCTCCTTTCTTTTAAGGAAACTGTGCAGGAAAGCCCTAAAAGTGCTATTTTTTTTAACCATTTCCCCTATTTTACTTATTTTTGAATACATTTAATAAGATAAAAGTTAAAGGTGGCGGGTGTAAATAACTTTTTTTTTTTCCCACCTTTCCTGGAAAAACGTCGTATCCCCAGAACATTTATTTACTAAGATACGCGTATATGCGTATAAGCGCATCCAATGGTTTTCTAGACAATGTCTTACTAAGGAAAATCTTTAAAAACCCCTGTCACAGCGCAAACATTGGTTCTCTAGACAATTTCTTACTAGGGAGACTCCTTAAAGCCCCTGTCACACTTGTCAAATTTTCGCCTTCAACTATATTTTTGACAGTACAATTTGAAGACAAAGTACGGCCATCAATTTTTTCCTTACGACTAATTTTATCAAATAAACTTGGATGTGTTTGAAAATGTGTCACACTGTCAAAGTTTTTACTGAAAGGGAGGTATTTCAAATTATTATTTATAATGGAGATACTGCTTTTGTTTTTCCAAGCAGTCCATGACAGGAAGAAATGTAAGGAACGATGTAATTTATTTTAGCTTCTTTACTAAATTCAAATTTTATTTATCAGAAATGTTTACTGCACAGTGAAATTTAATGCATCTGAGTTCGTAATATTGTGTGCAATATTCACATAAAATAGCATTCATGCCCAGACAGCTACTGCAGCTTCTACATAAATTAATCATCTTCATAACCCACTTCATTTTCAGCAATAGTTCCGTTATTTTAAAGTTTCTCGAAGTCTATTTGTGTCGTGCACTAGAGATGTGCAATGAGCTAGTTTGATCACCTTAATTTATACCATTTCGTGATGTGTACACGAATGGGCGGTTATATTAAGCGAGTTAAAACTCGCCCGGAAAATTCACTTTGTTCGCTCAAACCGCATTTTGTCATTCGAGTACTCGAAAACGCGGACCGCCCGAAGTAAGTAGTATGAGCAGTTAACGAGCGGGCTGTCCAGTTACACCGCCCCCCTCCCTTCCACCGTCAGACTTGAGCGGTGTTGCAACCCAGTGTCGACACCACAACTGCACATTGAATGCACGCCAGTATTGTGTATTCACTGTAGTCGCAAGTGGATAGTTTCTTACGTGTTAACGCGCCCGTGCGCAATGTCTTCCGAGAATAGTGAAGACGTTCCGTGGAAGATAACGGAAGGGACGTATTGTTACATGAGGACTCCTGAATGGCGTATCTGAGTTCGTGAGGGATGGAGGCCTTAATAAAAATAAAATAACTAAATTTGATTTATAATTTATTCACACAGATTTTATTTACAGCATTAAATTACGTGTCTCCACTGTTACTCTTTTTAACAGTGAGCGCAATATTTAATGTCTATTTCAACTCGAAACTAACGTCCTTCTTAATTGCCTCTGTTTGGTTACAGTCAGTTAACTCACACTCATCATTAACACGTGTTCAGTCTATCTGTTGCCATCATTTGTAATGTCTTTCACTCACGTGTCTAGTCCAATAGTTCAGCCGTACTCTTCACTGCTTGATACTCGCAGTCGCATATCTCCCTTCCGCTGGTCTCTCGCTGTTCCTCTTCTATCGCCCGGAACTCAGCCACTCATTCACTCATCAACTAAAACTCAACTCGCGGCCTGGAGGCCTGTCGCGATATTTATACCGTTCGCCCTGACCATCTGGAAGGTTCAGCGTACCCCGAGTCGCGCTGAGAGAACGAGGTCAGTGGTCCAGAGCATTCTTCAGATAAACGCAGAAATCAATACAACCAGGGTCAGTAGTTCTCGTTGTGCTGCGTGTCCCTGTGAGACTTTAATCGGTGACCCTTGAGTACTTTTGTGTATATATATCGCGTATATTTTGAGATACAGCGCTTTGAAAATACCGTTCTTAACCATGTTGGAGCGCTGTGGAAATAGTGTTTCTAATGCGTGTAATCAGCAGGCGTAGGCTGAAGTGTGTGTTATTTTCGTAGTTCAGCACACTGAACGCACGTTTTATGGTTTCGTAAAAAAAAAAAAAGACAGGATTTCAAACACAGTTCGAGCGCCAGGCAGACGGGGCCCTTAATGCAGCTATTGCTATCGGCGCGCAGTCCCCATTACACAACACTGCCATCTAGCGGCGGTGGCGCGAACTGGCTGGGCCGTCGCCACGGCAGGATATGAATTATTCCTGCGCGAGCAGAGGGCATGTTGGAAGAAAGGGAGGGATGCATGCGGGTGGGGGAGGGGAGAGCCTCGCCGGGTTGTTACGTCATTGAGACAGCTACAAGCGGCAAATATTTCATGCTCGCGCTCGCGACAGCCACGAATGTGCAGTGGTTGGGGTTGCGGAAGTTGGAGGGGGGAGGGGAATTACCCTCGCTACCCCCCTCTCCTTCACCACAAATCCACCCTCAATCTTCCAGAGTACCAGGTTCGCGTCTGGCGCTAGCCAATTACCTCTTGTCCTGTCACGCCTTCCCTCCACTGGCACGCGGTTGTGTTATTACCGTATTGTCGCCCTAGTTGCCTCCCTGAAGGGAAATAATGCCCTGGCAAAACTTATTTGGTTCGGTCCCACAGCCCCCTTCCACTAAACATTACAGCGTTTTTGCTCAGTAAATGCATTAATTAATTTGTATGTTTTTTTTTATATCCAAACGCCAATAGTTTACGAAAACAGTCTTTCCTCAAATAAATACAGACTGGGTGAGTACAATATGAATGAATAACCTTCTTATTGTAAGTTCACTCTTTCATGCCCAATGTAGACAAGTCAACACGTTGCACGGGGAGATTATATTTGGACGGTGCTGTACACTGCGAAGCTCAGTGCCCAATGAACTTACCTGTGGGTAACTGATTCTTAAACCGTGCTACTGCTCCACGTTATGACTTGTTCATATCACTGACCACCATGCACGAAGACTACAGCTTACTAGTTGTGATAACGAAACAACTGTGTCAGCATAGTACAGAACGCATCATAACATTCCTTATTTGCAACACTCGGAACCGTAATTTCGTGTGGGAATGAAAGGGTTAAATGTACGCAGCGGTTCACAAACGACTACAAACAAGTACAGAATGAAAACGGTAGTTACTGATTATCTTTAAGAAATCACATATATTACTCATCCCACATTGCCATGTTGGCCCTTCCATTCAAAGTGCCGCGTTTTAGTCCGTAGGCGTTGGTTATTTCAGATCGTCAGGGGAGTGAGTAATGAGAAAACAACACCGGTAATACGGCACGTAAACTGCTCGTAACTTGTTGGGTCGTGTTCTATGCTCTATTCACATTTTAAAATAAGCACACATAAATAGCAAAATTTGCGGGTACCTTAATCTTCGGGGTTTCCCCGTTTTGCACTGTTTCCAGGGAGGTGTAAATTACGCCTCAAGGAAATTACTTAACGTGCATACCCCGTTGCTGAGGCATAGTTTTTTGCGTACGAAATAATATTTAAAATATGTAATAATCCCAATTGCATTTAATCAGATTCAAAACAGCTTTGGTACTTAAGCCATTGCAATACAAGTTCGAAAAATAATAACAAATTGTACTTCATGTGGAAGGTAAGAAACGGTAACAATAAATTAAAAATGGTAAGGAACAAATTTTGAAAATCCTGGATAAAGTATCTTCCTTAGTGTAACGACTATATTTGCGTCAACTAGTAAATGAATAAAACAAAATTAAAAATAATCCTGTCAGCTGCATTTGCGGTATTTTATGAAACTTCGGAAACCAGTTCTGTATCTCATAACACTATATGAATGTGTGTTCGGAAACGCTCTGTTCTGCTACAGGATTTCGGACTGCAAAAGGAAAAGGAGGCGAAGGACTCTTGTTAGTGGTTGGTGGGAAACGTGGCGATATTATTTCCAGGAGTTTATAGTTCAAACTCATAAAAAATAGAGAAGAGATTACATTTTTGTGTATACATATGTCATGTGCAGTGTTTCCATGTGAGCTTTCCGTTAAGTAATAAAATGCATTCGTAAATGTCATTTTATTACTTAAAAAAATAATGTCGTCATTTATAAGTCTTTTATTTTGCTCTAATTGACAGTCCCACGTTTATGTTTGAAGGCTAACTGCGGTAGGTTTGCTTATTAAACAGTCTTGACTGATTCTTAACGACACACACACACACACACACAAGCACATACTTGCCTTCCCTTACCCGAACTTCGAACCCATGACCCTTTGCACCAAAATCAGGTTTGTAACCTGACACGCCACAAAGTTTGACTCTATTTTATAGATGTTTGAAGTCATAAAACCATTTTGGTTTTTCTTGTTCCGTAGCTCGTTTACTCTGAACTGCGACGTGAGTGTGTACCATTTCCTGTGTCATTACCATAAAAATTATTCGTTTCCCAAGTTGGTGGATTAGTCGGGCCGCATCGGAGAATGATCACCTCTTTCCCCAAGCCTAAGACGTTAATTTTTTTTATCTTCTGGGGTATTAAATATAGATAGAATGTACGTGCTACCCTTACGTGCAAATGTGGCCAAATTACAAACTCCGATTACCGCCGCAGTTGCTAAAAAACACACGGAACATGCTACATCGCAATAATTTGTCTTCAAAGAGACGGCTGCATAACGAATGAAAGCCACACAGAGCTATAAAGAAGATCCTATGGAGGTAAAACTTCCAGTGTCTTACAGTGTGTTTTGAAATAATAGTTTCTGCTGTTAGTACACGAAAATGTAATCCTCAAGCTGTAAAGCTACTTTCGAAATGCTGTGTAGGGGAGAGCAGAGTATAGTGGTCATGAGCTGTTACTCCGCTGGAGAGTGCTGCAGTCTGGTGGCGAGGATTTTAAACGGTTAAGAGGGAAGTCATTATTGTTCTGAGAGCATCTGAGCTGGTTGTCTTACAAATTATTGGTTTTATTCAAGTGTTTGTGGTTTTGTTCATGCTTTACGCAACGTAAGTGATGAACACTGTTAATTTTATGTCAGTATGTAGTAGGTTTGTACTTCGTTACTGTAATCCCACTGAAAGATCAAGTATTTGGATCTTAGAAGTGTCTGCGGGACATGCCACACAAATTGTCGGACAATGGCAGAAGTCAGACGAGTATATAACATCTTGGAGTTTAGTCTTCGGACGTATCCCAAATTATTATTTTTATTGAATTTTAGGGGTTGCGGTGGTGTAGTGGTTAGACTTCTCACCTCCCACTTAAGCGAGACGGGTTCAATTCCCGGCGGGGTCGCTCCCGGATTTCCACATGTGGGAATCGTGCCGGACGATGCCGCTGGTCGGCGTGTTTTCTCGGGGATCTTCGACTCCTCCCGCCCTTGCATTCCGGCGCCACTCCATACTCGCCTCGCTTCACCCTCGCCGGCTCTCTAGACGCAATTTTAAGAGCCACCCAAATCTCTCCACTCCACTCAACTTAATTAAATTTAAAAAAAAAATTGTTTGCCAAATTATTACTTTGCCCTGCTATGCACGGTAAAGTGACCACTTACATTCTTCGCATTTAATAGTTAGAAGTGCTAGAAGCGTCGGTGCTGTTCCTGGCGTTACTTTTCATGTCGAATAGTATTACCTCTCCTTTTGCTAATTGCGATCATTGTAGATTGTAGATGAACGCATTTCCTTTACAGCAGCAGTTGTGGAAGCCGCTTTCGCGCGGTTCTGCTTGTTTTTAATTTTTTTGTTTGGCACTTTGATAAGGTCACGAGAGACCGGGTCATGAGGGACCGGAAGTTGCGTCACCGCCACATTACGTTGTGGAGCGGGGGAAGAGGCCGCTAGGCGGTCGCAGCTAGTGCTGGCATCTGGGGGCGGCTCGCGGAGTTACGTCACGTGACAGCTATCCGAGGCCCCGCCGCAGCAATAGCGTCGCGATCCAACGTTCTCAAGACGTTAACTTGCGCTCCCCGACTCGTCGTCCAGTATGATCACCGAGTACTTCGGCCGAACAGTCGCTTATACTGCGAACTCCAGGCCGCACACGTCAACTAAACGCAGCAATATGTCGGACCGCCACTCGCCAATCACCGCGTGGTATCCGACTTGCCAAGAGGTTGGGCCAATAAGGGAATATTCCGCAGCACGCAGTAGCCAATCAGGCTAAAGCCCCGTTTCCAGATCCTCGCGATGTCAACCAGAAAACGGCCACGCCCATCTCAAAGGAACATTTCGTCTCTGAGATGTAATCAAATGGTTCGCCATTTTTTTTCTGCCAATAAGAGTTCTTTGTTACATGTTTTAAAAATTTCCGCTTTACCAATTTTTGAACTTTTAGAAAACTCGCTTTTATCTATTGTACAAAATGATTGTGTAGATTACGATTAATTGTGAAAGCATATCTCTAAAAATAATATCCAAAAAATATTAATATAATAACATTTTTTTGTCAGATTGTTTAAACCGCTGTCTTACATCCAACTTCCGCAACTAAAATTTATTGTAACGAGAACTTACTACATTACACTGTAAAAAATATATGTAATTATACTGAAAAATTGTTTGTAATTTTACAAATGCTTGTTGTAACAGTATAAATTTTTTTTCTTGTGAAACTACTCTTTTGCAAAACTACAAGGGCCGTGTTTGTAATAGACCTCAAGAATGTACTAAACTGACACGTATCCACTAGCTTCAGCAAAATGGTGGACACTCAACAGCGTAAAACCGTATATAGCTAGTTGTGCAAAAACTATGGATAATGTAAAGTGTAGTTGCGTACAAAAAGAAAGGTATCGCAAGTTAGAATAGCGTAAAACACAACAAACAACGTAAATACGGTAATCATAATAAAACTACAATTTTAATAAATCGTGGCCGTATTACTCATTAACTGTTAATGTTTCCTAGCTACACAGAACTCTTAAAATGAAATAAATATATTCTTCTTAATCAAACAACTTCATGTGGCAACTGAGTTTCCAGGAATTTTTCTTCTTAAAGTTGAAAAAAAAATTAGGGTGTACAATTAATTATACGCTCAAACGATATAAATTAGATGAACATTGTGATGACATAAAATTATTATAATGGCGATACATCCTAACATCCGCCTGGAGTGATTTCGGGAAACCATGGAAAACCAAAATCAGCAAAGTCTAATAATAATACACAAAGAACATAAGATGAGAAATCTTTTCCTCAAAAAATACTAAAGAGTTTAAACACACCGCTCGACAATAAAATACGCGAATAAGCGTGATAAAATTATAAAACACCATTAATTCAGTTCGCTGTTGTTATGGGTGGACGTTAATATGGCCACGCCTTTGAAAATATCGGGCCAATAAGAAAACATTCATCTGTACACCCGATGAACTCTCTGTGGATAAGTGAACAGAAGACGTGACGAAAAACAATACGTAGCAACCAATGAAATGCTGAGCTCTTCACAGACACGTGCATATATTTCGCATCTAGCTTATTGCAAGCGATACTTTCCCTGCGGTGTTTCGCCGGATGTTGAGTAACGTCGTACAGTAGCAGTTCCACGTCTGTAGCCTGATCTGTGTTACATTTTCCACACTGAGTACGGGTTAAAAACTTCCGTTACAGTTTAGGAAGTTTCCTGAGAATTTTTACAGTTTTAGAGACCAGCAAAATTTGCAATATAATTTGGTAACAGGCTAGACTTCACTTTCCTAGACCTTCCGTAGTGAAATACGCGATTTCATTGGCTGAGGCGTTGTTAACCTGCGTGACTGTGTTACTGAGAGATTGGTGGCTCGACCGTTCAGCTTTTATTACCGATTTAAAAGTGTCCGTGGGACATGCCACACAAATTGTCGGTCGATGGCAGAAGTCAGACGAGTATATAACATTTAGGGGTTTAGCCTGCGGACACAAAATAAAGCGAAGTATCCAGGTCCCTATAGTAATAGAACATCAAGAATTAANCAGTGCATAAGTATACATCGCATATATAGAAACCAAAGACGAGAGATTTTTCGAAAAGCTATGGTGTTGAATTGCTTGTGTTCGGTTAGGCGGACGGGTTGGAGTGTTTGTATCCAACAGTCATAAACATTCGTTCAAAATGTGAGGGAGAAATAATTTTTTGTATTACATCATTAGTTTTTTTCTCTATCCAAGGGCACATATTTTAAAACGTAATTTTTAAGAGTACTTTCGGTCACTGAAGATTACTTAATTGTACTGGGCAGATGTAGTCGCGATATTTTTTGTGTGAATTTTTGCAATTTTTCATTTTTTTTGGGTNGCTTTACTTTTAAGTTGGGACAAATTCGTTGCTACACAATAGTCGTAGCTCCAGAAGTTAATATTTAATAACAGTTTCACTACAAATATCGTGAAAAATGTTTCACGTGTATTTGTGTGTCGCTGACAATCACTCGGAAAAGGAATGCGGCAAGTTGATGTTAAATCTTATTTGTGCGGAAAAACAATTGTAGTTCAACTTCTTGAAGGGGGAAGAGGGAAGCACTTGTTACTCTGTCTCATAAACATCCTTTGGAAAATTTAGTAGGTAGTGATGATGTGAGTATAGTTAGTTATCGTATTTTTGTTGTTTTTGTCGTAGGCTGAGTACAAGTATATGACAGGTTTTTATTATTTATTTTATTTAGTTCCATCAAACATGTTTAGATGTTTATGCATGGTTTCATAGCATACTTCTAGATCCATTTTTTTTTTTGTCTACGCACTGATATCTCCTTATCATATAAACACTGCAGACTGATCACTGCAAAATCCTACTTGTACTTTTGTGAATCCGCTTTCCCCAAACTCGGGATCGCAGTGCACTGCGAGGATTGGAGCAAAATTTTCCGCCACGTAAGATACTTTATTTTTTTGCCTGCTAGGTAACGCGATTGTTTGCTGTGCATGGTCAACAAGCAGACCGCCAGAATCAATCCGGTGAGTGGTAAAACGGAACGAGGTTCGTGCAAGTATTGCGTGCGCAGCATGTGTNGGGTTCGCGCAAGTATTGCGTGCGCAGCATGTGTTCACTTCTTCCCGGCGGCCGGCGGCAATGACTTCCGCCACAAACCGAAAACAGTCCGCGGTCCTCTGCAGTTGGCACCGCTGTTTGTGCTCGTCGTTTCTGATCTGATTTGCTAGAGTAGTTGCTCGCGGAATATTACGGAACTCGTGCACTGGCGCTTGAACCATTCCTCTGCAGAATGGTATGAGACCCGCGTTTTCATATATACATAGTCAATTCGTGGTTTCTTCACATTTCTTGAAACTAACCTTTGAAAAATCACACCGTGTATGACGTGTTTGGTTGATTCCTAAATACGGCGTGTATCACAAGCTTTTCATACTTGTGTTAATATTTTTGGTTAAATTTAATTTTTACTTGTATTTTACTATTAAATAATACTATTTCATTAAAAATTACTATCAACAAAAACAGGGAGAAAATAGGTGTGTTGGTAATGCCAAGTAAGAAATAGTTCTTATGCAAAATTTTATTACACTGAGTACGCAAGAATGCAGTGAGTTGTCCGTCTGGAGTAATTTTCTAGCCGCGTTTAATCTTTGTTTCGTTGAGGCGGAAGAATAGCCTGAAAGTGGAACTTAAGCTGGGCTTGGCAACTAAAATTTTTTGCCACTTGATAAGCGCTAGTGTCGCATGTGTACCGAATTTTCTACGTTAAAAAACTAAATAACTGCAATAATCATAAATCAAATATAAAATAACTACGTAACCAAGTAAAATCTTTCTCTTTAATTTTTTACGTATCTTAAAATGTTAGTTAAAAGTGACCTCTTTGGAACACTTCGCACCCGGCGGCGGAAATTTTCCCTGTGGCAAACTCTCCCATAAGAAAACTCGTTTTGTTCCTAACCTGAATATAATTAACCTTAAAACTACCAAATGTCTTCCCAGTTGATTGCTCAACCTTTGAATGAAGTCACTGGTTGTTAACTGCATATATGCTACCATACCCACCAGCATGCAAGTTTCCATTTCAGTTGGCAGCTAATTTAGCAAGATTGTTCCAAGTCATGACGTCGTATTGTGAGTGTGATGTTCAAATGTATAGAATATAATGTTGGTGATTTTTTCCCCCTTCTTTTCCATCTTTCTTGTAGTTCAAGGCAAGATCGTGGCATCATTCTTTGCAGGCATTCAAGAGTAGTCATATGAGTCGCGTGAATTCACCACTGCTCGAACACCGTTTCCGTTGGTCTCTGTATTCCCACTCACCACTGTTCTATTGGTCCACACTTCACCGGACATGCTTACTGCACTGTACAGAGTTCATTATTGGCCAGTTGTCAGCCAATACAATGCCGAGTTCACAGAGTCCCGATGAAATGTCCATTTCTAGGTGGCTTAACTTTCAATGCATTCTGTTCACGTGAGTAAATTTTAGGTTTCGCTGTAATGCCCACGAAAAATTACGTTGCAGTGAACTTTATGAAATTTGCTGGCGAGGTAATATTGTGCCGCCAATGTGTTTAGAAAACGCTGGACTTCACAATATTATCAGCTAACCCCATGAAACTCTTTTGAAACTTCATATGGCGTTGATATCGGAGTGCTAAAATACGCTGTGCTGTGTGAGCTTAGTGGTGATCATTTGTTAAATTTTATACTTTAGCTCGAAGTGTTTATTAAAATGGTAGACTTAACTAAAATAAAATTGATGCCACACTGAGGAATTAAACTGCAATAATAAAGAAAACATGCGAGGAGCAGTGTATGCGTAAAGCAGTAATGGAAATGCACTGAATTGTATTGAAATAAATAGCCTCGAGTCCATCGTAACCAAGATTTTCCGTGGGAAGAGTTTGTTAAAGATCCAAGGACTCAATGTGAAGTTAAAAAACACATATGCCAAGAGTTTAAAGAATGGAGAAAAAATGTAACGTGCCCCTTTTCGCTACGCTGAGGACTTGAAAATTCTGGCAGCATTGCATGCAGTCTATGCTACATATAGCGGATGAGGAATTCAATTGATATCGTTCAGAGGTCTTGATACAACACAAATATTTCTAATTATCGCTTTGAAATCATTAGCCTACCTGCATTTATCTGCCGCCAGCGCCTGTATGTTCAGTTTTGACGATTTGGTGGAATACTACGATGGTGTCCAAAATCTATTACAAGTTGTTGTCAAGACTGAGAATAAATGACACGTTTCCCGTCATTTGGTTGGAGTTCCCCTCCTGCCGGAAGCTATTTTCCACGTTCGAGTCCTCGAAACACTGGAGCTCTAAGGTCGAATCTTGCTCGCTCACCACTTGCCTCTACGCGCATGGCGCTCATCTGGCGCAGCAGTCTTTACGTCAGTGACTCACCGACCCTACATTTTTACGACACGCTAATAAAGATATAAGTATTATGCGAGTCTGGTATTTTGTGTGTAGAAAATTTAACAGCTTAAACTGATCCTGAAGAAATGAGTTCTAGCCATTTACTGGCCCCCAAAAAATCTTTCGAGTTGATATGAGAACGTGAAACTTGTATTTAGGCACGAAGGGTTTCTTAAATACTTTTCGTGTTTTATGACACCACTACAAACTATACAGCAGTTTTTTTTTTTTTCAATTACGTGTTTTCTACCAAGCTCATGAAACGTATTTCATGCGTGTGGAAACACTTTTGAACCACAGAGTAGGTAAATAAATACACAGAGACGGAATGGCGTGGCGATTCCTCTGATGTGGGCGTTCTTATCCGCTGATTGGTTGCGCGAGTCTCCTGGAAAGGGCCTTGTGTCTGATTGGCTTTCGCGTGCTGCGAAATGTTCCCTACTTGGCTGAGCTGCCAGCTAGCGATTATAGGTTACCAGGCGCTAATTTGGCGAACGGCGTTTCAACATTTTCTGTCCAGTGACGCCGTTTTTTCTGGCTGTGTACAGCTGAAGTTCTCAATACAATAGGATATTTCACCTCTGTATTCTTAAATACTCCGTGCCTAAACTCTCACGCGCTACGTTATATAAAGATGAACTTATTTTGTGAGGGGGTAGGTAGCTGCGATGGGGTAATAATGTTCGTAAGTCCCCTTCCCCCCTCCGATGCCAGAATAATGCTCTACGCTGAGAAAAAAATGTGGTTGTAGGAGCCAAATTATTNAGTCCCCTTCCCCCCTCCGATGCCAGAATAATGCTCTACGCTGAGAAAAAAATGTGGTTGTAGGAGCCAAATTATTGTACCTATAATCCATCTGGACTATTAATGTAGGCACAGCAATTATATTGGTTGTGATTGTATATGCAAGTTTAAATATAGTGCCTATGCCTACAGCAGAGTATTTAGATCCTCCTTNATTATATTGGTTGTGATTGTATATGCAAGTTTAAATATAGTGCCTATGCCTACAGCAGAGTATTTAGATCCTCCTTAAAGGACAGAAAAGTTGACCAACAGAACAACTTGAGCAATATTTGGATTGCTCCCGCAACAAACAGAACTGTAATANAAAGGACAGAAAAGTTGACCAACAGAACAACTTGAGCAATATTTGGATTGCTCCCGCAACAAACAGAACTGTAATAAACTAACGGATAATTTGGTTGCTGGTACAGAAGTTTGATTGCTGCTGCCCTGATAACAGATTCCAGAACTTTTCAGGTTTTTTTTTTGCGTAGGCTACTGGAAGCTAGTAGGAAACGTGGTTGGCTGTTAAAGAAGTGGGGCAGCTGTGACTTACTGGTAAGGGTAGGTAGAACGCGCGGTGGTGGTGTTTATCAGGGGTGGAGCGGGGGGGTTTGCAAGCCAGAACAATGCGCCAGTTGATGCCGGCTCGGGACGCCGACGGCGCCTGTGTTTTCCTCGGCGCGCGCGCCCACGCTTTGATTCCGGAACCGGAAAATTCCAGCTTTGTGGAGTGCGACGCTTTCGCCAAGACAAAAAAGGATAAAGGGTTTCGGGACAGGAGAGTAGAGGGAACGGGTTCGTTCTGGAGCGTGCGGTTCTGGTTGGGAGGGGGGTGAAGGAGTGGTGGTAGCTGAATAGGGTACAGAAGGGGTGGTGGTAAGGGAGTCGGTGGAGGGGGTAGGAACGAAGCGGGCAGGGGAAATTACATCAAAAGAGAGGAGCTGACAGACATGTATAAAGAGTGCTTCTCGGCGCACGCGAAATAACAGAAATATTTGTTGTGCGGTAATAATTCTTTTCGATCCCCGCGCGTCTGCCACGCACCCACGCAGCCAGCCTGCCACAACCGCACAAAGAAGGTGGCGCGTGTCTTTCTCTGGTTGGAAATAACCGGTGGAGGGGATGAAACGCGCGCGCGCGCCTACTTCAAAAAAACTGCTTTCGCTTTCTTTTTTTTTTTTGCGCTCGTCCTTGCGCTTTATAAAATAAATTCACGCGTCACGTAAAGTAGCCTCAAACGCGATTACACAGCATTCTTTTTTTTTTTTTTTTTTTTTNTGTTTCGTCAGAACAAACACGTTGAGTCGAAATATCAAAACCGGAAGGTAACTGCTGAAAGCGCGCTTCCTGAAATCGATCCCTAAAAGCATTTTTTTTTTTAAGCATCCGTTTTGTGTTGTAAATACTGCGGTGCAATCTCGGGACGCGCTTGCTGTTGGCATGATGCGAAATGTGAAGGTGTAGTTGTGTTGATAGAACGAGGAAGAATGCGAATTCAAATTGAAAACAACACGAAACGCAGGAAACGTTTTAAGGTTTTTTACAGTGCGGTCTCAGCATGTTCACATATTAAGGACATTCCACGAGACTAATACCTTACGGGTCATATAAAAGATGGCAAAGCCTTCGTAATTTATTTCTCCGCGGCAATGTAAAAATTGTGTGCCTACTGGGTAACATTTATAACATCGACGCACTAAAGAGTCGATGTCATTTGGCGTTGTAAGCATGGACATATCATTTATTTGCATTTGTTTTTAAACATAAGAATCTATTGCATACTAGTGGTTTATTAATTATAAATTAAAAACGTCTTGCTGAGACAAAAGTTTTAAGAAGTGATACCAGTTTCCAACCCTTTATTGTATGCTTTATTTAAAACTTCGTCATGAAGCAATTAATGCATAAGAATAATTCCTTGTCTATTGCAAGCGGTTTTCCAGAAAAAAAATATCCGACAGCTTCGTTGAAATATCTTATGATTCTACCTGCATCTTTTAACTTATCGATGGCGCAGCCGTGGCCTAGTGGCCAGGGCGCTCGCCTCCCACAACGGCGATCTGGATTCGATCCCCAGTGGGTTCATTCCCGGATTTTTGCAAGCCGGAATCGGGCTGGACGATGCCGCTTGTCAGCGGGTTTTCTCGGGGTACTTCCGTTTCCCCCGCCCTTGAATTCCAACGCCGCTCCATCCTAGGGTCTTCCTGCATGCCATGTCCGCAGATGACGGGCACCTACGGGTCCCAGATTGAAAGTCCGTCATGTGGGTGTCGCCTCGCCCTGGGTGCAATCCCCACACGAAATTTTACTTATTGATAATTCCATGGAACTATTAATCTGGCGAAATCAGGTGTAAAAACAGCCCTGAATAAGACCTGATGAGGCCAAAATGCTACTTGAGGAAGCAAACCATTTTGAAGATACGGCGAGGTTTTAATAACCAAATAAAATTAGTGAGCGAAATAACACAGTAACAGCTAGTGGCCTGCAATCCTGAAAAGAAAAATGAATAAATGTGTGTTGTGCATTGTATTTCGGTAACAGTGAGAGGGAGAAGAGACTGTTTGGTGGCTTGTCCCGGGAAAGATCTTAAAACTACAGGATTTCTGGTAACCTCACATCGTAATTTAAAAAAAAAAATATTGTAAATAACTACATTGTCAAGATATTCTCGTTAGTGAGATAAAAATAATGCGTCGTTCATGTAAATGAACCAAACCAACAAAACATTTTAATGTTTTCCAAGTTGGTGGTAGAACTGACGGTAATTAAAAATACATTGATGGAGAGGATGAGAAAACTTAATTATTGCTGTTATAGAACCTGTAGCAGTTTACTTTGGGATGAGTCATTAATAAATAGAAGCTGAAAGAAATATCAGAACTAATAATTAAATAACAGAAAAAAAACTAGGTGCGAACTTATATAATGGAAAGATTGGAATGTAGTTTTTCTCTGTGAATGTTGCAGAGACAATTTCGGTGGACTGAATAATACTAAAATGATTTCTTGTTTTGGAATTTATTTATATAAAACTTTTGAATGTCGCTGTAGAAACTATGTAAAATAGTTATCAGATAGGCCGATCGCTTCTTTTAATACGAGATGTGTCATCCAGAAAGTCGAGAGTGATAATGTTGTATCTCACAGTTTGTCCTTATGAAGACGATGTAATTTGCTTAAAATCTTAGGATTTACTGCAGGACGCACTTCGCTCACAATAGGTGGGAGGGGAAGGCGATGCACAAGGAAAATACGGCGTAGCGCATGACGAATTCTGCAGGTAATTGTGTTGTGGTTTGTTATATTTATTATAATTACAAACCATACATTTAGTATTTTAGATTGGGAGTTAGTTAATCATAACGCACAAGATACGAAGTATAAAACGGTTATATTTAGAGATNTCCTGAAAAGAAAAATGAATAAATGTGTGTTGTGCATTGTATTTCGGTAACAGTGAGAGGGAGAAGAGACTGTTTTGTGGCTTGTCCCGGGAAAGATCTTAAAACTACAGGATTTCTGGTAACCTCACATCGTAATTTAAAAAAAAAAAATATTGTAAATAACTACATTGTCAAGATATTATCGTTAGTGAGATAAAAATAATGCGTCGTTCATGTAAATGAACCAAACCAACAAAACATTTTAATGTTTTCCAAGTTGGTGGTAGAACTGACGGTAATTAAAAATGCATTGATGGAGAGGATGACAAAACTTAATTATTGCTGTTATAGAACCTGTAGCAGTTTACTTTGGGATGAGTCATTAATAAATAGAAGCTGAAAGAAATATCAGAACTAATAATTAAATAACAGAAAAAAACTAGGTGCGAACTTATATAATGGAAAGAGTGGAAAGCAGTTTTTCTTTGTGTANATGTAGTTTTTCTCTGTGAATGTTGCAGAGACAATTTCGGTGGACTGAATAATACTAAAATGATTTCTTGTTTTGGAATTTATTTATATAAAACTTTTGAATGTCGCTGTAGAAACTATGTAAAATAGTTATCAGATAGGCCGATCGCTTCTTTTAATACGAGATGTGTCATCCAGAAAGTCGAGAGTGATAATGTTGTATCTCACAGTTTGTCCTTATGAAGACGATGTAATTTGCTTAAAATCTTAGGATTTACTGCAGGACGCACTTCGCTCACAATAGGTGGGAGGGGAAGGCGGTGCACAAGGAAAATACGGCGTAGCGCATGACGAATTCTGCAGGTAATTGTGTTGTGGTTTGTTATATTTATTATAATTACAAACCATACATTTAGTATTTTAGATTGGGAGTTAGTTAATCATAACGCACAAGATACGAAGTATAAAACGGTTATATTTAGAGATGAAACTGATCTAAAGCATTACAATTGCATTCACTGTAACGCGCGGAGGGGTGTTACGTTAGTTGAGTGTCACATGTTTATTTACTCTTAGCGTCCATATCTGATCGCTCACCTTCTGTCGGGTCGTCGCCGTAGGCTGGTCGTCATTACGGATACGGAGGTCTTGCACGATGGCGCTGCGTCCAGGGTAGCTTCTTCTCCACTCCGTCCATGCTTCCCCCCGCCTCTCATCACTACGCTGCTCCGTACTCACCTCGCTTCACCTCCATCGGCTCTCAATGCCTCATTCTTCTCCCACTCCTACTGCCTACTTCTTAATGCTTACTGTCCCAAGTTTTATACGTCTTAGTGGCTGGCTGCAGACAGACAGCTTTCCCGGGTGCGATATACTTTTATGGACGATTTTGTATTACAAACTTGCCCTGGTTTACGTTCCGCCTCGTGACGGAACTACTGAGAGCTTGTTTTGTTCCCGTAGGCCCGTGTCGATGTGTCCTCGGGGCTAGCGTCGTATTGGCATTCTTTCGCCGCGGGTGTTTGCAAATCGTCCCGAATAATGCGGTGTCCGGCGAGTGTGTTGGTTCAAAGGCAGTCTCACGCTGGTGTCCATCATACCGATTGGCTGCGCAAGAATCTGGTAAATATTCCTCACTAGGATGAGCTACCGTTTGCACTGGGAAAAAAAAAAAAGTCCCCGCAGAGAAGTGACTGCAGAACAGTTCTATAATCGGGTTTCAGGGTAACGGCAATGAGACTTCTGTACAAGTGTCGCAACGTTCTGTTAGTTTATTGCAGGAAAAATTCAAATGTATATTGATGTAGGAAATTACAGACAGGAACGCAACAAACACTTCCGTTTATATCACTATCTGCATTTACAACTTTTAGATGGTATGAGAATCCTATCTGATCGTTGTCTCTATGTTGTTTAGGAGCGGTTATGAACACACAAATTAGTTTTTTTTGCTACTACGTCTTTTCTTTTAGCCCAGTGTGACGTGTTTTACCTACACATGCTGATTGGCAAACGGGCAGAGCTCGTGATGTGCGCAGTAGCTTCGCTTGTGAAATGTTCCGTATTCGGGGTCCGGTTTTCCGTATCCTTGGCGCTTGAAACGTGTTTTACAGCCCTCCACGTTATAAGTTGTGCCCGTACTCGCTTGCCAAGATGTGGTAGTAAACCTGTTCTCAAAATGTATCTTGAGTGCCAACTGAAAGTATTCCGTCCTAGGCCTAAACCCCTGACAACGAGTTTTCTGTTATTTATGAGTAATGTACGATAGATGAAACTCCTGTCCTATCTGTGCACAAATTATGAAAGACAACATTTATGCCTGTAATATGTTTTCCGGAACATGACCGGCTCTCCGCCATTTTGAAATGTGGGAGCGATTTTTTTTTTTGCACCTATTGAGACACGAACGAGATCGACTGCTGACCAGAGTCAGGAAACAACTGGTAAATTTTCTCGCCTTTCTCTCTTCTCCTTCTTCGTCTTCTCTCTGGGTGTGAGATTTCGTATGGACGATATATTTGGTCCGTAGCAGATTATGCTGAGATTGAATCATTCTAAACCTCGCGAAATGTGATTTTTTTTTTTTTAAATATAAATTCACTACGCTGTATCACCAGAAGTGAACTGAATTGTTTGTAACAGTTTTCGTAACGTCGCTTTTCCTTCGTTCACCGAACCTGTGAACATAGGATGCGCATCGTCAGTGACTCAAGTACTTGCTTTCCAATGCAAAAATCACGCTTGATTAGAATTTACCATGGAGTTTTCTACGCCTGTATGCGATGCTCTGAATATATTGAAGAAATTTTCATGGGGCAATCTTTTTTTTTTTAATAGCTACGTGGACAGTCGCTTATCTGTATTCATAAAGGGGCAATACTGAAATTTAAAAAAAAATACATGGAATTTATAAAACAGTTAATAGAAAATATGCTTTACCTCGCATTTGTTTTATATTTGCGTAACCACAGGTTACCCTGCTAGCTCCAGTTTGTGTTCAGTTATGTCTTCCAGTCCTGCTTTTTTTTTTTTTTTTGTAGAAGTAATGCATTAGCAGAACGAGGTAATGTAAATCTTGTTAGCTTTTGCGAGATTTACTCTCTCGCCATCTCTCTTTTCTCCTCCTCTTCCCGTTCGTCTCATTCGCGGGCAGGTTCCCTGCGCGTCTTATAACCAGACGCTCAGTTTAATTCGGAGTTGGCTTACAATGAAGTGCCGGGGAAGTGGGATCCCGGGTCGAATAAAGGCTTGCGAGTAAAAAAAAGTCTCCTATTAAAAAAAAAAGGCGACCTAGGTTTGCAGCGCCCCGGGAAAGAATCCGAGCCACGACGACTTTTGAGCCCGAAGGGATGCCGAACTTTGTTTTTCATCCCCAGTTTTTCCTATATCCTTTCTTTGGCGGATATGAAGGTCATTTATTAGGGTCTCTTAAATCTTTGGTTTACTTTGTTCCTCTCCAGTTTTGTTTGGTCGTGACTCTCCCCCCTCCCCTACCACCTCTTAATCTATTTTCCTAGAAAAGAAAGGCCTATGAGATGAGCTCAGTTTCCTATGTGTGAGAGAGAGAGAGAAGAGCAAAAAGAGGAAAATAAATCATTTATGTGTGTGTCTCTGTACCACCTGATTTTTTTTAACAACTTGGTTTTCCCAGTACTTATTTGAATAAAATGGTATATTTAGGAGTTTAACGATAGTTCGCAAAACCAGCGCTGAGATAAAGGTGTGTATACAGGAAAGAAGTATTCGTTTTCATTTTCTACAAAACTTATATTAAAAGGTAGAATTACTGTATTTAGTAACTTTTACTTAACTGCTTTACGGGATTTTATTTTTAACTGTTTTAAATATATTTTGTTGAAAACTTTAGTATTTGAAATTAATAAAAACATTTGAAAGTAAGTCATGAAAGTTATTTTATTTTTATTTGTAGGTTTTTTAAAATTATTTTTTGAGTCCATTGCTTAAAAAAAGAAGTATTTCGTGTCTGAAATACATAATAATGCTACAATATTTTAAATAAAAATTATTTTTATTAAAACAATTACGTAACTTTAGGAATTAACTTCTCTTTGGCACTCAAAGTTTGCAATAAATTTCAAGTAGGCATTGAATTCAAATTTAAGAGCTCTTGCAATTGTACCTCGGTTTAGTCATTGTGTTAATAAAAAATTTTAAAGAACATAAAATACATTAACACAACGATTACCAGTGACTTAGTTCTGGAAGGAAGACGTTCGGATACAGTAGACTAGTTGTTACAACGACTTCCTCTCGTTTTCAATTGCTATCCGCCTACATACTTGGAACCTTCGTACCTCAGTTCGCTTGCGGCGCGATAAAATACGTGCGTATTCTTTCGCGAATTTCACTTTCCTCCTTCAATTCTGATAAAGCGTTTCCTCTCCTTCTTCCCAGACCCCTTTTTGGCACTTCGTACGCGCCAATCCCTGGAACATCTTCCTCACTTCCGCGAATGACAACCCTTTTTTCAGCAGCATCAAATTTCGCCCACCTCTCGCAGCTCTTCCATCATCCTCTCTCTCTCCTTTTCACTCGTTCCTCTCTTTTGCTATCTTCCTCCAGCCCCATTTTGTGCTCAGATCGTTCTCATATTTTATTGACGCCTCGCTCTCATTGATTTCTGCGTCACCCCCGAGTTGGCAGCGCACATGCGCGTACTCTTACTACCCGTACCTGCGGCACGACATCGTCAGATTCCTCTTCCCTTCTCGTCGCACAATATAGCCCGTTCCCCACACGATGAAGGGAGAGCCGTGCCTTTACATTTACGTAGAGAAAAGAATGAAGTGCCGAGGT
>NQII01000640.1:127027-149690 GCA_002778355.1 Clitarchus hookeri
GAGCGGAAATGTTTATAATCTCTTCTTTTTTTTCCGTGGCGGGTGATAGATGGGGGCGTATTCGGTGGTGGAAGTGTCGGATGAACTGACGATGAGTCGGCGGAACTTTTTTTCGCGGGGATAATATTCCCCTCCGCCCTGCAGCATTACCTGTGCTAATTACGGTCGGCGCAAGAGCGTGTAAGTATTTACCATAAATTTTGCGGAGTTTCTAAAACTTTTCGTCGGCCTGTGCGCTGTGGTTCGCGGAGTATTCTGTTGTTGACAAACAAATTACCGACGCCGTACATACGTCCACTTTAATCGATGATTAATTAAGTGGGGAAGACAATTTGGAAGGCGCTTAAAAGTGAGTACTTTAGAGGGAAGTATCTTTGCCAACTTGGAGTTACGTATTTTTCTCCGTAACTGAAATTTCGGAGTCAGTGTTTAAAAACCAAGCCAGTCAAGAAGGCACAGTGAACATATCAACGGTTATTTCGAAATCCAACTAATTTTTATGACATCACATCTGTAACTGTAATGAAATATTACCCAATTATGTAATAATGTCAATCTCATATGGGAAAATACATGTATAATTGTTTATGGTTTTGTTGTGTCTCTGAGCTCCATGTATTTATGCATAAACCATATATATAATATATATATATATATGTCATATGCCTAAGTAATGTGCGAAACGCTATTCACCTTCAAGAAATCATGCGTGATGTATTCCAAGCAAATACTATATATATATATATATATATAACATAGGCCTATGACAAGGTGTTTTAGTACCTTGCGTCCTACATCCAGTATATGTACCTACATTTTGCTGAAGACGGACAATTTGCTGGTAATACTTTCTGTAATTGTGCATTCCAATGCAACAGTAATTTCAAGGGGGAAAAAAATAGGGATAATGTAAAACTGCTGTTAAGAAGTTCTCAGACTGAACTACAGTTTCTCGACTGTGTGCACAACACAAATTTTTTTCACAACGTTCCGAATCTCTGCGATTCCTCCTTCCCCTCCTTTGCAGAGGGCATACGGTATTCAATATGGTTTTTAATATAGTAAGACTACGTAATACGTCAGTTCCGCGCAATAAGCAACGCTCCGCAGCAAGGAAGGCAAAAATTTCAATAAATAATTCTGACTTGAGTTTAAAGAGGAATTTCGCTACGGGCGCGGTTTCATAAACCCCCGCGCCTAGCCGACGAAACAGCGGCGCGCGCGCGCTCTGCCGGGATTCTGTTGACTTTGCCGGGAATGTAAATACGACCCCGTTGCATTTACGGCGAGATCAGAGTTTCCGGCCCGAGGGGTCGCATATATTTGCTACTGCCTAGCGTGTATAATAGATTTGCGGTTTCTTCGCAATTTTTTTTTTTAATCGAACCCCATGTATGACGCGTTTCGTTGTTTCCAAAATGTCTCGGTTCACAAGAGTTTTATGCGACCGTTAACATAAAAGTGTCTTGTGTTTGGTTGAATTTAATTTTTGTTATGCTATATCTATAAATTATAATATGTTGTTTATAATTGATATGAATACAGACAGGAAGAAAATAGGTGTGTTGGTAATGCCTAGTAAGAAATAGTTCTCGTGCAAAATATTATTGAGTGCGCAAGAATGCGGTGCGTTGTCCCTTTGGTGTAATTTTCTAGACTTAGTTAAGCTTAGTTTGCATGAGGCGGAGGAATATCCTGGAAGTAGAACTTTAAGGGGGATTTCAGAAAAGTGTGAAGTAACCATGAGTGGATTACAAAAGTATAATGCGTGTCTAAAGACAAACTCTCAAGTATATCTATAAAAAATCACCAGCTAAAACTGATTCTGAAAAACACTCTCCTTGAGCCATTTTCACACCCCCAGAATAAATTAACGTTGGAGTAAAATTGAGAATTTGGAACTTGTCTTGGGCTTGAAACGTTTCTTAAGTAGCTTTCGTGTTTAGATACCACTAAAAAATATCCAACAGTTTTTTAATCATGTGCTTTCTACCAAACCTTTGCTAGTAGGACGATACCGCTGGTCGGCGGGTTTCATTGCGGAACTCACGTTTCCCCCGCCCCTTCATTCCGGCACTGCTCCATACTCACCTCGTTTCACCCCTCAACGGAACTCAAGACCTCGATGCCGCCCAAATCTCTTCACTCACTTTGCTTTTAACGCGCTTCATACGCCAGCCAGAGATCTCCTACAGTCCAGTCCATTCACGATTACATCCAACTTTGCTGAAGTCCTGATAAAGTTCTACTTCCAGTATATTCCTCCGTCGCGTGCAAACAAAGCCTAACCGAGACTGAATAATTACATCAAAGGGACAGCGCACCGCATTCGTGCGCACACAATATTTTGCATAAGAACCATTTCTCACTATGCATTGCCAAAACACATCATTTCTAAACTGTTTTTATTTATATATATATTAGAAGCGAAATATTTAAATTTATATATAATATTAGTAAAAGTTAAATTTAATTTTAAAAAAACAAGGCATTTGTATAAAACGCTTGTGATACATGACGTATTTAGGAAACAACCTAGGGTGGTGGTTTTTTCAAATACTTGATTCAGCAAGTGCGAAGAAACCGCGAATAGAATACAGCATCCGAACGCGGTATGACTGTCGGCTGTTGATTGTGCCGTCTGTGCATATTGTTTTCTAATGGCGGCAGTTTCGCGAACCGGGAAAGGGAGGGGTAGGAAGCGATGTTTAACACGCTTCGCCCGCGGCGCGTAGAGGCGAGGGCGGCCACCGCTTGACGCGCGGGACGAGAGCACTTTACCAAATGAAGCGTTGGGGGGCGACGCTAAACGTGTTCGCGTTTGCATATCCCTGGAAAACTACCACCACATCCCCCTCGTGACTCACATTATCCCCTGTCTGCGTACCCCCACCCCGTCAACCGCTCGGCCCAGATGTGGTAATTAATATGATTGGAGGGCCTGCTGCCGCCGACAGATATGGTCCGCCGCTGTCTGTGACGTCATCGTAACTCACCCCTCCAGAGCATCCCCTCCCTCTGCTGGTTATACCTTGCCGTTCCCCTGGCTCGCTTGTTACTCGCGCCGACGGCCTGGGCGCGGGCCTCGACACGGGAGGGTGTGTTGCAGTTCGNTCTGCTGGTTATACCTTGCCGTTCCCCTGGCTCGCTTGTTACTCGCGCCGACGGCCTGGGCGCGGGCCTCGACACGGGAGGGTGTGTTGCAGTTCGGTTTTATTTACAAGTTGTTGGCAAGCGTGGTACGGGAGTGTAGTAGTAGTAGCAGCAGCAGCGGCGTTGTTGCCAACCTACCGGTTTTCCTGGCAGGATCTTATTGCCATCCCGTACGGCAGGAATCATTCTTACAGAATTATTATAAAGTGGGAACTTTTGAAATCGAACATTTTAAAAATGTCGCTGTCCCTACCTCCACATATTTTAACGGGTGGCATGCGCCCAGTAAAGTTGGTTACGAGTAAGGGAAAGTAGTTCTACGTCTTAAAGTTGAATTTAAAATGTCACGTAGACATTTGTGAAAGCTGAAATGTTTTCTTTTGCTTTCTGTTTTTTTTTAAATGCATCTAAGTGTAAAGAGTTAGCAGATTTTTAAACTGTTTGCTTTTATAATAATTTTACAGTTTCACTTGAACGACGCATGAATAAAGTGGTCAGGCTCATGGCAATGTTAAATGTTACATATGACGGAAGAATACACAATGTTCATGGAAGTAGATCTTAAGCAGGGCTTTCAAAAGCGCTCAGTTTACCGTGCACAGCTTACAGTCAACTATTCAAAGTTGCTGACTGGGATTTCTGCTCCTTTAGTCAGACAAGACGAACAAATTTTATATTGCTGTATAGATAGCTGATAAACTGTAGTGAAAGATGTATGATAATATAAATAATACATAAAATAAGGCTTTTGTGACTTAAGAATAATCGAATGTATAGTTCATGTATTTGAGAGGTGTAAAGTGAGGGTTTTCAAAAGTCAGCCCCCTTCAAAAGCGTGCAAAACAGTTTGAAAACTGGAATCTGGCACAGAAAGCAGCATTTTTGTTTGTCCTCTTATTTGCCTTAGGCAAAAGCAAAAACTATGACAATGTGCTTTACCCTGTTGTTAGCATTAATGCAAAAACTTTTAAGTAAAAAAAATTTATTTAACAAACCAGCAATAATTTTTACATAATTTTCTGTTGAGAGGAAAGGTTTGTTTCATGTGTGTGCANAAGTGTACTCTGTAGCTAGTAACCTTCCGCCCTAAAACAATGTAGTTCTCTTTGAATACATTTTTATTTAAACTGTGAATTACACAACTCTGAAAAAGAACGCAAAGCACAAAATGTGTATTTTCGGAAAAGTTGCATCGTGCTTACCAGTATCAGTGCTTACCAGTATCAGTGCTTACCAGTATCAGTGCTTACCAGTATCAGTGCTTACCATATTTGAATTCGTGTACGTATATAATCATTTTACCTCAACACGTCTCTGAGCTTAATGGTTTGTCCGCAAGTTTGAAATTTTGTTCAGGTTTAACTTGTGTAATACATGGAAATTAGTTTTTTCCTTTTTATAGTACTAAACCTCTGAAAACTCTTGCTTCAGCATGTACTCATGCAAAACTATGTTTGGTACATAAATTATGCTTTTGGTTTCAAGCGTTTGTACAATAAGGGTTATTTGACATATTCTCCTAACAAAAGTGATATTTACGATGAATCCAAATACGGTATACGTCACAGTAAAATATTTCTTTTAGTTAATGACACCATATAATTTATTCTCTGTAGGTTTCACTGTAGATGTTTTCGGCTAAAACATGGCGACTTTTTGTTCCATTAGTTACTAAAAATTATAGACACTTAAAAAAGAAACAATTGGTGGTTAATTCGCGTAATCACAGAATGTTGCATAGAAACATGCCACATTATACGAGTTTTTGTTTAAACTAAAGTTTTAAAAACCTATAATTCCATGTAAAAAGTTTGAAAACCTACATTAGTGTATTGAGTTAAGGCAAGGCGTGGAAATAGTTTTTTTATAACACGGATTTTTAGATGGTCCAAAATTAACACCTCGGACCACAGTTTCAGTGACCTCCTTTATCTCACGACTGGCTGCCACATGGGCAAACTGAAAGCCTATATAATTTTTACTTTTTAAAAAGTAGTTTTAATTTTATATAACATATTTGGAAGCATATGGTAATGCTGTAAAAGTAGATTAATTTTTCCAGAATCAAATGAGACTTCCCAGAGTTTCAACATGTTTTGGTAGAGTACTTTTGGAATTAACTGTTCATTTATTTCAGAGAACAGTGTATCTTGTGAAAGGGGTGTAAGATTGATTTCGACTAACATGGTGGATTATTTTGAACGTACATTTTGTCTGTGAATGCCGTTTAACAGCCCCGTGTGCACTGCCCCGTTTGATCAGCGTAATAAATAATTACATCAATATACTCGTCTCCCGATACGGAGTAACAAGGCGTTGTTCTGGATACTTGCTCACCGGGTACGCGAGTGATAGTTCCCGGTAATCGAAGCATGTGTGGTTTCAGATTCGAAACTTGTATCGACTAACCTCTCGAACGGTAATGATGTCGTCTCTCGGGACAATTCTCCTAATTGACTCGCGAATGCAAGCCACGAGAACGCCATGTCGAGTTACCCGACTGGTCTCCTGTGACAGCATATAGAGCCTCACCGGGTTGGTTAGTATTATGAGCGTTTACCCATATAAGCTGATTGCAAAATTACGACGCTAGTGAATTAGCAAGCGTCTACCGTAGTCGTTGCACGTACGTCTTCTCTATTATTTGTTATAGTCTTTTCGCCGTTTCTTCGCAATTTTTGAATCAAACCTTTGAAAAATCACCCTATGCACGACGTGTTAAGTTATTTCCTAAATATGTCATGTACAATACGCATTTTATACCTCTGTTAACATAAAAGTGTCTTATTTTTTGTTAAATTGAAGTTTTAACTATTTTAAATCTATTAATTATAATTGTAATTATTAGAGAAATGAAACACTGCGTACCGCGATTCAATGGCGACTGAACGACCATACCTTTATTACTAATGACATAGAGAAAACAATAGGTGGCGCAAGTTGCTACAGTTTTGATACAAATCATAACAATAATATTTCGTTTATAATAAATATGAATAAAACAGCGAGAAAACATCTGTGTTGGTAGCGCCTAGTAAGAAATAGTTCTCATGCAAAATATTATTACAACTGAGTGCGCACGAATTCGGTGCGTCGTCCTTTGGTGTAATTTTCTAGACTTAGTTAAGCTTATTTTGCAGGAGGTGGAGGAATATTTTGGAAGTAGAACTTTAGCAGGGCTTCAGAAAAGTGTGAAGTAACCGTGAATGGATTAACAACTGCATCAAATTATTACACAAAAACTCAATGCTGTAGAGTCTGAAATTTACAATCGTTTTGAAAACATCATTGTGCTCGTACCATTTGCACGATTGTTATAGATAAATACAGGTACCGCAGTTAAAATTTGTAACGTGTTGGTTTGAATGATTCATGCAATGGGGGTAATTGATTGTTTGAACAATTATGGACATACGCAACTGCAAACACTTCGTTGTTGTCTCAGAAAGCCTACTAGGTGAAATAAAATAACTTATATGGAGAAACATTAATAATATTAATAAAATTAATATCAACGTACGAGTCTCAATAAGTTCTGGTTGCGTAATTTTCTAGGTGTCTCAGGACTACATTCCTGCTCGGAATTATAGTATGTATGTTAAATTTTCATTGTGTTGTGCCGCTCTGTCTTTGGTTTTCTGACTAAATTCCTTTTTGGAATTATATTTGAGTTATACGTATTTGTCGACAACAGCTAACCAGGGCACTTTTCATTCATATTTATTTTATATGTTAATTTAAGTTATTTTATTTTATCTTTTACGTTTTCTGAGACTATATAACAAAGTGTTTGCAATGGTGTATGGTATTTGTAATATTTGCGCTCGTTATACACAATTCGGACGCACTATTTTCAGTTATTTTTAACTTGCTCAAAAGTTCACCAGGACGTGTCAAGTGGAGTGGATTTCAGTGGTCCAGTTGAGTTAAAGAGGTTTTCGCAAACTATTAAGGAGCTTTACTATAGTAAAATAAAGGGCCGCGGTGGTGTAGTGGTCAGACTACTCGCCTCTCACCAAAGCGAACCGGGTTCGATTGCCGGCGGGGGTCGCTTCCGGATCTTCGCATGTGGAAATCGTGCCGGACGTTGCCGCTGGTCGGCGGGTTTTGTGGGGGATCTCCCGTTTCCCCCGCCTCTGCATTCATACTCACCTCACGTCACCCTCGTTGGCTCTGAAGACCTCGATGTTAAGAGCCACCTAGATCTCTCCACTTCACACCCAGCAAAAAACATTTTTGCGACGGCGATGTAAAAAAGCATAGACAAGCTTCGCGTGTGTTCTGTATCTGCATCCTCAGTGTTTCAAGCGGCGACTGTAGTGTTTTAATACATCAATCTGTTCAGAAAAACACAGCATTGCCACTGTAGTTTAAAACGTTGTTTTGCAGAAGAATAAACATCATAAACAAAGGGCTACTTACTGCGATTTTTTTTATGGCTTTCAACTACCACATTTATGATTCAGTAACCAAATTTATAAATTGGCAAGAAACTAGATTTCGACTTTAATATTTGTCCAGAAAGAAAAAAAAATATTTACATTGAATTACCGGTTTTTTTTTTTTTTTTTTTTTTTTTTTTTTTTTTTTTTTTTATCTGAATAGACTCAACTACTTACAATGAGACCCGATGGCAACTAGGAGGGGAACCTCCTGTGAGGAGCACGGACTAGACGCTACTGTTGCTCGTGCCCGTGGACGTACATCACCCTGTTATATGCTGTTCTTGGTAAACTGAGCACTTTTGAAAAGCGCTGCTTAAGGTATACTTGTATGAACACTGTGTATACTTCCACCACAAGTACAATTAGCAACACAATGGGCCTGAGCATTTTACTCATGCGCCGGGCAAGTGAAACTATCATACATGCAGTTACAGTAATAAAAAAATTTTCCTTAATTTTACAGAAACGTGGTGGTAAAAATTTATCCACAAGTGCCCGTAAACTCTCCGTAAAATTATGGACGNATATACTTGTATGAACACTGTGTATACTTCCACCACAAGTACAATTAGCAACACAATGGGCCTGAGCATTTTACTCATGCGCCGGGCAAGTGAAACTATCATACATGCAGTTACAGTAATAAAAAAAATTTCCTTAATTTTACAGAAACGTGGTGGTAAAAATTTATCCACAAGTGCCCGTAAACTCTCCGTAAAATTATGGACGTTTTGCATTTCAGAAATGGACTTGCCGTAAATTTCACAGATCTTTCCATGCTTTCACAAACCTCTCCGTTAATTTCTTTGTTCTTTTTCTGAACTTCCAGTTTTAAATAATGAGATAATGAAAAAAAAAATTGTTTAATTTTCGTTACCTGGGGGTTATATTGTGTATAAAAATGATATTTGGAAATATATTTGAAATATTTTATACCTGAGTGAGACTTGAACCCGAGTTCATGAATCTGAAGCCAGTGACACTCTTCAGTTACCTAATAAAACCTTCACTTTAGATCTTAGGGCACGGTATTTCTAATAGTCACACTAGCAACTATATCAGTTTCTATTAAAGTGAGTTTATTTTAAGTGTTGCTAAATGTAATATATACCTGATGCTACTTTTTCATGTTTGAAAGAATATGTCTTAGTAGCGTGGACAACCTAACTGCCGCAGAAACGATAATTTTCTGGATACAGTGGTGAAGGAAGCTTCGTGTAAACTCGGCATTGTTTGTTCCCGAAACCCGGAAGCTATAGGAAATACGGAGACATTCCGTGTTTTGTATGTACGGTGCTCTGCTCCGGTTTTTGTCATTACGGATTGCGTTGCCGTATATATGCTGTGCATTTACGCAAATATAAGGAAATTGTACTTCGTAGGGGTAGTGACATTTTTAAAAGGTTGACTTCAGAAGTGCTTAACCACGAACAGCCTATACGTACATTTCACTCACAATTGGCTAATTTTTGCCCAGTGTACTTTGTATATCCTATGTGTCTGTCGTAAATATTTCACAGTTAAAACTAGGATCCCTGTGTCTGCCAATTTCTACAACACACGTGAATTTAATATTTTTGGTTTTATTACACTCTGCGTTGCTTCCTTATCTTCGTTCCTACATTCGTGTTTTTTTAAATTTATTTCTCCTCGTGTGTTGAAATTTTGTCTTCCTTTTTGCTTGACACTCCTGGACTCTTGCGTTCGTTGTCGCTTGGTTCCGTGGCGCGCTGGGGGAGCGTCCCTTCTCACTGTTTACTTTCGCTCTCCGTTCCCGAGTGGCTTTTGATGCAGCCCCTCGCCGTGACATCTACCTGTGTCGCTAAGTTCCATGTTCGCTTTTGCTCTCATTTCAGTACGTAGAATACTTTTTAATATTCCCCCTCAAGCTCACGGCGTTGTTCCAAGTCTTTTACACGCGGCTAACTACCTTCTCGCTTAATTGGCCTTCCTTGTGCGAGTTATTTCTCTGTGTACCTTGCTCTCCGTCCGACACGATCCCCTTACTGTCCGCGTTGGACTGGCTACAAAAAATAAGCGATACGATTTGCGTATTTCAATTTACTGTCTTTTTCGTTGAACTGGTTGCTCCTTTGTTTTAATATTTATTCAAACTAAGGCCGTCCTTTTTAACGAAATAACCCTAAAACACATCAATAACAAGAGGTTAAATACTACAGTTCTTCCCCCCACAGTTGTAACAGGGTTAAACACAGTTGCGGAAAAATATTAACGTGTATTATATGTAATGTGCTCTATCATGTATAACAAATATGTTAACAAAGTAAAATAATAACCATAAGAACTATCGTCAATACAGACATAGTTAAAAAGTCATAAAACTGATCTACATATGTTTATAGGCCTAAATTGTGAATATTCGTACGTAATGGCTTTTTAAATATGACAGAATTCTTAGAACAGCTGTAAACAGTAAACAAAGCATTTGACAGTTAAAACGTAGAAGTCGCATGGCAGTGTTTATGTTTACGTGTAGCGGAAGGGTACGTAATTAGTAACCAAAAGTAGAAATTTAGCAGGGCTTCAGAAAAGTGTGAAGTAACCGAGAATGGACTATATTATATAATTGGTTGTTTTTTGTGCCATGGATACACTGATATCATTTTCATAGATTCCAAAATGTTGGCTGTTACAAAAAACTTGGGCTCCTATATTCCGAAATTTTTGGAATTTTCGGTGCTATATTTTGAAAACTAAATTCATTTTACTACAAATATTTACATTTTTGTGGTCCTTATATAAATCTCTTTCAGATAATGACAACAAATTATTGTGAAATATGGCCTTAACTCCCTCCTACCTGGAGCTGGAACTGCATCGCAGAGTTTTTGATACGCACATTTTTCTACGAAACTATTAAACGTGCGTAGAATGTGTGCTCCATCTAAGAAAAGAGCGCACACTAACGGCGAGGGCTGTCGAGTGATTTTAAGACGCCACGCACGTTAGAAACACCATTTCAAGGTACTCCGAAATTACTATTAAAAAAAGAGGTTTTTTTCAAACAACTTTATTTCAAAATGTACACGTCAGATAAATACAGAACTACCCAAGGATCTGCATTGAACCTTCCTACAGACGTTCCGCCAGTAAAATAATACCGTCACCGCTGTAAGTCCCTTAGGCATACGTAGTACAACTAGAACACTGCACTCCAGTACAGAGCCTTGCGTTTCTCAGCCTTACATGCGGAAAAAACCTCCAGATAGGCGGGAACCTTAAGAGGCTGAATCACTCCTTATACAGAAATTATTCGTTTTCGTGTTTTAACACAAGAGTCAGAGTCATTACTGAAAATACTTCGTTTTAGAAGCATAACATTTGCACCATATTGTTAATAGGTGTTCCCTGGTAGTCGTTAAAAAGGGAAAAAATAATTAATATATAAAAATANAGTCATTACTGAAAATACTTCGTTTTAGAAGCATAACATTTGCACCATATTGTTAATAGGTGTTCCCTGGTAGTCGTTAAAAAGGGAAAAAATAATTAATATATAAAAATATGGAATAAGTTAGTTGTTGCATAAATATGCGTAATTAGTTCATACATTATGTATGTAATGATTGGTTAAATAATTAGCTAAATGTTCTATTGTCACACTTCTCATTAAATCCTTCTAAATTTGAATCAGGAAGAAACAAATACAAAATTAAATATGGCGGGGGGTGACACGTGCTCTGTAAGTGGAAGTACGACTTGGTTCCCGACGCTGCTGAAGGAGGAGGTTTTTTTATGTATAGGGAGCGGGCGGTGGGAAGTGCCGTGGTAATCCAACGGCTCACGGGCCGCGTCCATTAGCGCGGAGGACGCGTCGTGACGAGTAATTAAATGGGCGGGGCGGGCGAATGGCCCGGCAAATTTCAGGTTTATTTGTTCTGGACCGCTGCCCAACCCGCCCTCGCGCGCGCGTGTATATAGAAATTCGAGGATATGCCGCTTTGTGATCCTCCCCCTTATTTTATTTTCTCGGGAGCGTGGCGAGGGGGGTCGGCGTGTTTTATTCCGGCGCTTAACTGGCTATCGCCTGCGTTAGCTCCGCCATTATCGCTAATGGCCCGGCACACATTAGTAGTTGCGGCCGCAGCTCTGTCTGGGTCCTGCGGTGGCAAAAATGTCGACGGTGGGTCCCTCGTCGGGGCTCACACACGCTCTTCCAGCTCCTTTCATTCTCGATCCGCGTGAACGCCGTTCCTTATTGCTTTAGGCAGTTCACGGTAAGCTGAGCACTTTTGAAAGACCTGCTTACGATTGACATCTCGGATCACATTGTATCCTTTCACCATATGCACATTTAACATTGCCATGGGCCGGATTGCTTTATTCATGCCTCGTCGGTCACGTGTCTAACTGTAAAATTATTATAAATGGAATTTATTTCACGCATTATCTAATGTTTACATTTTTAAAAACATTTATGACAAACTGAGATAAATTTAATATCAACAAAATGTTTCCGTAACACTTTATATTCAACGTTAAGACATGGAACTACTTTTCCTTCCCTCGTTACCATAGTTACTGGACGTATGCCGAATGTCATGCCCGTTAAAATACATGCAGGTGGGGGCAGTAACATTTTTCAAAGGTTGATTTAAAAAGCGCTGAACTTACCGTGAACAGCCTTTACGCGATGACTATGTACCTGAATTACAGTATGCACAGGCCTCTTGTTTCTGACGTAAGAATCAAGAAACTACGAGGAAGTGTCCTTTCCAACTTGGATTTACCAATATTCCTCCTTAACTTAATTTCCAGTGTCAATATTTAAAAACTGAGCTTGTCAAGGCGTAGTGAACATCTTAAGGGTTATTTTTAAATCCAGAGATAATCAGAGATAACCTAATTACTTAATAATTTCAGTCCCGCGTGGGAAAATACAGATATAACTGAAACCGACCAGTTTAAAAAATTCCGCGAAAAATTCCGTTATGTAAATTTCGAGCTTTGGTTTCCAATGTCCGATCGTGAATTTCGATTATGGTGATCAGTAAAAAAAAAAAACCAAGGTGGAAGAAATACTACCCCCTAAATCATTCCACAAGTAATTTTATTGTAGCGATATCTATCAGGGGCGAACTGGAAGGGTAGAGGACACCGTTGGAAACAATAGTGCAGGACTATTCAATTAGCGGCCTGCCAGGCTCGTAATACCAACCCGCGTACTAAATACTTTGTTATATAATACTCATGTAATATAATATATAATATTGTTACATGGGACGCCTGAGGGGCGTGTCTTAGTTTGCGAGGAATGGAGGTCTTAATAAAAATTAAAGAACTAAACTTAATAATTATATTTATTCTCAATGCTACAGTCAAAACATTTTGTTATTTGCCAGTCTGAGAGTCTTATTAACTCTTATTATTCTTCTTGGGCGCAATATTTAATTACTATCTCCATTTCAATTAGTCTTTATCACACTCTTTACTATTGCTAATGCCCCTTAAACTNGCGCAATATTTAATTACTATCTCCATTTCAATTAGTCTTTATCACACTCTTTACTATTGCTAATGCCCCTTAAACTTCTCCAATTATTTCCACACGCTTATTTAAAACTGTCTATTTCAATTGCCCCGAATGTATTTTCACTCACGCATCCAGTCTACAGTCCCGCAGACCAGTCCCACTCTTCACTGCACACAAGCTCGCCGACGCACTCTCGCAGATAGCTGCAGTCATCCCTCACCGCTCCGGAATCGCCTACCTGTCGCACGAACGCCAAACTCTCGGTTCTTAACCACTCTCTCGTCAGAGCCCCGCAAGTGGTATTTATACTTAGGTAGGTGCCGTCTAGAACGTTCTCGGCGATCCAAGTTGTTCTGGGAAAGGTAATGGTGGTGATGACATTCCCGCGTAATAAATGGAGAAACATGAGTTCAGAGTCTGCGAGGTGCGATAAGTTTATCGGCGTGTGCGGCGGCGTCCTTTATGATAGGCCGCTCGCTTTATTTAACGTCACAAACTTGACCTCCAGCTCTCGGTGCCTTCCCACGCGAAGGAAACACGGGGAAGCGACATATTACAATTTATAATGTAATATATTTGTTATGTTATGTATTATATATCGGGGTTAGTTCATAGCCTCATATTTCCTGGCAACTCCTCCCCCATCACACCCGAAAAAAAAACTCTAGTTTGGATACGCTATTGCAGGACTATAGAATTAGTATTCCCATCGAGTTACTTCGAAATAATTTATTGCTTGGCGGGTCATACTTAACGATTTGAAAGTCGAAGCTTAAGTGTTCATACATGAGAATCTAATGTAACTTTTTGTTCTTTACCTGCTTTAAATTAAATAATTCTATAGCCCTGTAATAGTGTATCCAAAATGAGTTTTTTTTTCCTGGGTGGGGGGTTCCCAGGGGATCTCAGGCTATGAAATACCCCCAATAAAATGTTTAGGTTAAAACCCTTAAAGTGGCTTTTTTAAGTTTACCCAAAGCTGCTGAAAATAAGATACTAGGATAAAGTTTTAAAATTTAAAAAAATTTAACCGTTCTTATTCATTGCATTTCGTTACTTTTTGCCTCTCTCTTTTCCCGCGGCTGTTGAATTCACTGTACAACATTCGTAAAATTGCACACATGCTTTTCGCCAAAAACAAATAACTGTCGGCGGCAAAAGAAATAGCTTTATTTCTGCAGGTTTATGAACGTAACATATGCTGTCTAAATTTACAATTGTGTTTTTCAGCTCGAAACCCAATTTCCTTACCGTTGCCCCTGACCAATTTTCTTGAGACCACTGAATAACTATACCCACACGCATCCCACATCTGTTAACGCTAGACTCAAGGACATGAAACCACTAAATGTATACTATTGTACGTATAGCAAAGTCACCTTCGTTTCGGGTTACAAATAGTTTTTATTTTCCTTCTCGTGGATTGTGTTTGAAAGGAAATATTTTTTGCAACAGGTTTGTACAATTTTACCCCTTCTCTAATACAGTATATAAAACTTTCATACAATAATTTTAATTACCAAATGGGAGAATATACTACTATATGATGACTGAGGCTTTGTATGCATAAAAACCTGACTTTTTCTGTCGCATATGGTCCTTGGATCTAAAATGGGGCCGCGATTGCTTAGCTGTTAGCCTGATCGCCTCCCACCAAGGCGAACCTGGTTCAACCCCCGGCCGGGTCACCCCCGGATTTTCGCATGTGGGAATCGTGCCGGACGATGCCGCTGGTCGGCGGGCTTTCGCGTGGATCTTCCGTTTCCCTCGCCCTTTCATTCCGGCGCTGCTCCAATCACCCTTATCGGCTCTCAAGACCTCGCTGTTACGAGCCGCCCAAATCTCTTCACTTCACTTGGATCAAAAATGGCACTCACATCCACATAATGCCCGGTACTCGAGGCTGGGACTTTAGAGCTTAAAGGAAACTACTCAGCGACATTTACCACAGAGGTCTTGGCTGAAAAACTGTACCGGGAGTGTTTTTGTCCAGCGGGTTAAGTGTTAGAATAAAATCCAAATCAACAGTGAACGGTTTCGTACATCAAAATAAATGTCGTTTCACGTGGTCTTTTCGTGGTAAATTCTACATTTTGCGCAATTTTTTTTTATTAATACTTGTTAAATGAGCGTAAGAAAAATAACGAGCATCTCTAATTTTCTGAAGAACTTATAGCATATATATATATATATATATTGATGTCAAACATTCACCAAAAATTCTGTCCACATGAAAGACGATGAAATGGACTTCGGCGTGTATGTAAAACGTAAAGCTATATAAAGACTCTTCTTGGTTTTTTAAGCACTTTTAAATCAACTATTGAAACAATTTACTGCCCGTGGCTTCATACATTTTAATATAAACTTTGAGTGGGGAAGAAACAAAAATGGTATAGTTGGAAGCAGATTAGTAAAAATAGTTCCATGTCTTAACTCATTATTCAACGGTGTGATGTTTTGATTATTTTCGTAGGTTCTAAAACATTCCGAATCTGAATATTTCACACTGTTATACGTGTCTATTTTTTGAAAATCGCAATAATTTCATTTGTTTACGTGCAAAATGGATAAAATATGGCACGCATGCAACCTCAGTGCTACCTGGCGGGGAAAATTATTTGCCAAGCTATTAGCATTGATCTTCCCAACCTGACCTAGAATAAAACTTACTAAAGGTCATTCACGATAAAGTGAGTACTTTTGAAATCAACCTTAGAAAAAGACATTGCTCCAACCTGCATATATTTTCAGGGTTCCTCGAGTACCATGTGCCCAGTAAAGTTGGTAACGAAGGAGGGAAATTTGTTCCATGGCTTAACGTGGAATTAAAAGGGTAGTTAAACATTTGTTATAACTCAAATTATTTATTTTATTTCCGTTTTTTATGCATCTAAGTGTAAGAACTAACAGATTTGTAGAATAGTTACTTTTCTAATAATTTCATAGTTTTACTTGACTAATGCATGCATAAAGTGACGAGGCCCATGGCAGAGTCAAATTTTACATACGGCGGGAGGATACGCAGCGTGCATACAAGTAGATCTTAAGCAGGACTTTCAAAAGTGCTCAGTTTACCGTGAACGGCGTATCCTATAATAGGTAGGTGCGTTTCCGTAGCAATCGTCTTGATTATTGCCTGAAAGCGCTGTCGCCCTGCGATTGGATACGAATTATGCTCGGCGTGATTGCCTGGCATTGTCAATCGCGTGACCATGAAACAATTTCGGGAGCCGGTGCCAAGTTGGCGTAGCTGCGGGAAACACATCTCTCTCTCTCTCTCTCTCTCTCTCTCTCTCTCTCTCTCTCTCTCTCTCTCTCTCTCTCTCTCTCTCTCTCTNGGGAGGGGAAGGCACGCCGGCAGGATCTCTCCACCGACTATCAACGGGTCCATTTTGCGCCACTTCCTTTTGTGGGCCAATTACAGCCGGGAGACGAGACGGGGTGCGAGCCACCCGGCCACGGAGGAGCTGGCAAGGCCCGCCAACCGCGCGCGCGAGTCGCCGTCTCGTCGAGAGGTTGGCTCAACTGCAAGGCGCCACTCCTGCCGCCCGCGCTGTTTATTGTAGGCGAAGCTCCGCTGTAATAAAAGTGTATCTTTATTTCCTTTTCTGCAGCGAGGTTCATAAGGATATAAATCTAACGGACGAAAGCTAGGAAGGCTTATATAAAGAAACTCCACTGCCATTCGCGAGGGAAGGGGGTGGAAACTCGCTTGGGGAAATAACAGCGTGAAACCGGGAGGGATAGAACCTATGACCTCCCGAATTCCAGACAGGCGCGTTTATCGCAGAAATCGGACACATAACAGAGAATTCAACTAAGGGTAGAATGCCCCCGGCTTTTAAATTTAATTTCAGGACTGAGTTTAAATATGCATATAATCAAATGACTTCACAAATAACATAACGTTTACACGACGTGTGTGCAGGCAATATTGTCTTGTTTCCCACCAGTATACTAGTATGAGCAGTTCAGAAAGAGATACTTGCCTAGTAGCGTGCAGCCCATTCTGATCCATGACAGCTGCCAGCCTTTAACAATGCACGGAGATCAGTCGGAGCAGGATCCACGGCGCGCACACATTCCTCTGGATAGCATCCGAGATGTGTTCGAAAGGACTAGAATCGGATAACCTCGGGGGCCTGGCAAGTAACCTCAAGTCCTTGGAATGTTGATCCAACAACTCGGTGCTAATTTGGGAGCTCTATTGTCTTGCTGTAGGCACAAGTCTTCCGCAGGGTGCTGAAGGCGCAGAAACGGATANTGTAGGCACAAGTCTTCCGCAGGGTGCTGAAGGCGCAGAAACGGATACACACGATCTGCCAGCAGGTCCCTGCATTGTTCGCCGGCGAGGGACGATGGCACGTGTACCAGGAGACCCGTTTCCACCTAATTAAGGGTACCAAACCCACTGGCGTGAACTGTACCCCGACATCGGCGTGAACCAACGTGTGCCTCGACTCAACCGTTCAGGGGAACGTTTCTCCATGCGACGAGGGTCCAATGGCGGTGTTCTCGCGCCCACGTTAATCGTCGAACCTTGTGACATGCGGTCAGCAGAGGTACTCTTAGTGCGGGCAGCAGCGAGATAGATGGTTCTGGTTGGCACGGTCGCTCACAGGTCGTTGTGGTCCAGCGTTGTCTTGGCGAGTGATCTGATGCACTGCGGCCTGTCTATCCGCTGTTACCGACCGAGCTAGACCGACGGTGATCCCCGTCAGCGATACGTTGTACGCCACGGCAGTTGTCTCTGGCGGCGGTGGTTTTACCCGAATTCGTGAACTTCCGATAAACTCGTGGCTGATGGGTTGAAGTCTGGCCCCTCGGAGCGACCACAGCACTATTTCGCCAACACTGCAGGGAGTGTCTAATTCAACTGCTCATGAGTGTATCATGAGATATATGAATTGTGAAAAAGCAGTTTTTAGCTATGCCGGAGGGCTTCAAAAGCGTTTTGAAAGTATGATTTCATTGCTCGTCTGAAGTGTGTTTTCTTTTCGTATTTCGGTATAATGAGAAAACGTTTAGTGGTTTCTTAAAATAACTCNTGATGGGTTGAAGTCTGGCCCCTCGGAGCGACCACAGCACTATTTCGCCAACACTGCAGGGAGTGTCTAATTCAAATGCTCATGAGTGTATCATGAGATATATGAATTGTGAAAAAGCAGTTTTTAGCTATGCCGGAGGGCTTCAAAAGCGTTTTGAAAGTATGATTTCGTTGCTCGTCTGAAGTGTGTTTTCTTTTCGTATTTCGGTATAATGAGAAAACGTTTAGTGGTTTCTTAAAATAACTCNTTGCTCGTCTGAAGTGTGTTTTCTTTTCGTATTTCGGTATAATGAGAAAACGTTTAGTGGTTTCTTAAAATAACTCTGATTGCGTGGGCTTTTATATTTAACTTCAGAACGGAGTCTAAATGTTTAGGTGATCGGTCATTTCACGTGTATTTCATATTGGCACTACGTGCGAGTACACGCAGACACATTCCACAGAGTATGGCCTATAGCAATAGTATAGCGTAACCGAGTGAGTGGATATGATAAAAAGTGAGTGAGTGAATGAAGAGATTTGGGCGACTTTAAACAGCGAGGTCTTGAGAGCCGATGAGGGTGGTTGAAGGTGCGTATGGAGCGGCGGCACACGAATGAAAGGTGCGGGGGAAACGGGATATCCCCGAGAAAACCCGCCGACCAACGGCATCGTCCAGCACGATTCCTACTTGTGTAAATCCGGTGACCCGGCCGGAGATTGAACCCGCGAGGCGAGAAGGCTAACCACTCAGCCACCGCGGTCCCGATATGATAAAAGAAACCACAACAAAATGTCCAGTACTGTAATCCTGTATAGCCGACTTGTTTGCTGTAGATCAAAATTTATGTACATATTTGTCTAGGAACTGTTTTTTCATAAATTTTCAAGTAATTTGTCTCTTTGTTAATGCTTCCACAAAATAAATATTGCGATGTCCCTTCCGGTCGTGGCACTCAGCTCACGCCCCGTTATCAGTGATACTGCGTATTAATTAGTATAATGTATATTGTCTAGATGGGTTATTATGCCTCGGCTACCTCGAACAGTCAGTAAAGAGAAAGTAGTTTGATTGTGCTGTATTGCCTAGTACTAACGAATCCACGCAACACCGCCCGGTATGCTTGTTTGTAAGGTCTTAACTGAGAAATGGGTAAATTCCTACTGCCGCGGTCTGCGATCAACACTCGCTTCTCGGTGATGTACTGCGCCGCCGTGCAACACCGTATCGTATATATTCGCGGTTTCTTCACACTTTTTGTCAAACCTATTGGAAAAACACTCCATGTACGACGTGTTTGGTTGTTTAATTGTTTAATGCTTGTGTATTGAATTTTTGCTGTGTGTTATTTCCTGCTTGCAAAGAAGAACTTATTGATAAAATATAGATATGTTCCTGACTTGCTACAAGTAGATCACACTCAATTAAAATTACGCACAAAAAATATTAAACTACTCGTAAAATGTACATTTCCTAAAATCGCAAATCTACAGTAATTACTAATGAGTCCGAAGTTATGACACGTAAAATGAAGAATTTCTGCAAAAAGGGTGAAAATCCGAGCCTTATTAGTAACCTCAGCGCTGCATTTGACCACGAGGCCTCACGTCTCCCCAGCAGCGCGGATCCCCCACATCGAGCCGCGGTGAAAATCGTCACCGGGTTTGTTGAATGACCCCCTCTGCTCTCACTGAAGGCACGTCGAGAGCTCTCGTCCAAGGGCAGTCGGTCNTGATCCACCCCCTTTCGCATCGGACCACTTCTACGATCTTGGGGAAGGCAGTCGCGCCCAGTAAAGTGGCCACAGTGAGTGTGTGGGAGGAAGAAGAGACAGCGTCACGCGATATCGCGTCATTTGGCCCAGCCCGCTCTCTCTCTCTCTCTCTTTCTCTTTCTCTCTCTCCGGCGCGGTCCGTGCAACAATGACCCACACGCCGCATGAACATTCCGCACACCCGTCTCGTAAAGTTCCTACGAAGCGGCACTGGGGGGAAAAAAAATACATCGGTTTAACTCTTGTGCGCTATTATTCAGGACTCCCTGGGGATGTTGCAAAAAATCATCGATATAAATCGTCGATATATTTCAGCGATATTTTTATCGAAATCAATATATTTTTCCAGGTATCGGAAATAAATATTTTTAAGATGCTCTTTTAATAAGCACTGTTTTGTATACGAAAATTGAATAAAAAAAATTACTATCTTTACTTTGGCGGCATGCACGAAAAAAAAATGGCCTTACATCTTTCTGCAATGGCTCGTGTTCTCAATATGCAATATTAAAAACAATTTTAGATTTTGTCAAGTCCTTTAAGAAATAAAATATCTAATTCCGATGTACCGAAAATCGATATTTTCCGTTCGATATATCGTTTCATAAAACAATATTTTTATAAACAACCAATATAATTAATATATAATTTCTTTTGTTTCCAATATCAACATTCCTAAGACTCCGCCTGGCTGGCTTATGAAGTGCGTTGCACAGGTTTGGTAGCACACATATGATTAAAAAACGGTTTGATATTTTGTAATTTCCTGCCCGAAGACAAGTTTCAGGTTCTAATTTCATCTCCAGAGAATTTTTTGGGCGTGTAAATGGCTTAAGCTCCCGGCTCACTGTAAAATTTTTGCCTTCAAATATATTTGAGAATAAGATTTGCAGACGAAATACGGCCATAAAATTTTCCCTTCTAACAAATTTTATCAAATAATCTTGAGTGTGTTTGAAAATGTGTCACACTATCAAATTATTTTAGTGGTAGAAGCTATTTTGAATTCTTATTTAAAAATTATTTTCAAAGTGAGATACTGCTATTAATTTTCCACGCAGTACGTTATAGGAAGAATTGTAACAAATGTTGTGAAATATAATGACTATTTTAAGTTCTTATGAGCAATTTTCACTTAAAATAGCATTCGTGCTCGGAACGCTTCTACAAAAAATTCATTACCTTCATAACCTATTTCGTTCACAGCAACTATTCGTCGTCCATTTTTTGTCGTGAACGGTTCTGATTGGCTAAGCCCGTTAAACACAAAAAATTTTTTTTAGAACCAGCTCAATCTTTAAATATTTGATTGAAACTGAAGCCATCGAACTTTCTCAATCGTTATAGCAGTCACTATCAAGCAGAGATGCAAACAAACCAACTGTTTGGTACAACTATTCAAAATAATGCTGTTACCACGTTTTCATGCTTTTCTCTTAGAGTCCTACTCTAGAATCGGAAACTGTATGTAAATATCGCTGTCCCGTGCCGCGCTCCCTTGCGGGATGACACACACCAGGATGGATGAGGTACACAGTTCGCCCCTGGACGAAGACAGCGGCGGTTGGATTGAAATATGTGTTTAGATCCTCTCTAAAATAGAACGCGACCCATAGCTATCTCCTACTTCTTACCACGCTCCGGGTAACCCACGGAATTGGTAAAAGGGTAAGACACGCGACGGGTTCTGCCAGCTTGAATATCAAAGGCTTGAAGAGCGGGGCAGAGCAACAACTCCATTTATGACGTTTTGATGACGTCACAACTGCCCAACTTTATTTGACCAAACTTATTGGAAGCAGTTTGCCAAAAATGTTTAACAGTGTGACGGGCTTAAGACAGGTGTTTTCAGTTTTAGCTATAGGGACTCCGTGGTTGTCGTGCGGGGTCACATTGTGACCTCGGCCAAAGGGGTTAAACAAAAAAAAAATTCGTTATTCGCAAATATTTACCTACTTGTAATTGCACTTCACGTTAACACGTGGAACTGNACTTGTAATTGCACTTCACGTTAACACGTGGAACTGCTTCATCTCCATCGTTACGTTTTACTGGCTCATGCTACTCAATGTGCAGGTTAAGATATATGCAGGTAGGAAGAATGTCGTTTTAAATGTCCGAAATGTATGCCGGATTCGACCCGGAACCCAAGTGTAAGTGTAGGCATTATCGCCCGTTCTCTATTTATCTTTTTATACGTAGAAAGTAGATTATCCGGACTAATAGAGACCAAAGGTACTTCAGATAATCGAAAATCCGGATAACGGAAATATTTTGAAAATGAAGATCGAGTGATTTGTAAAAACACATTTTCACACAACGTAAAATTTATTACACATGCATAGAATATGGTTAAATTAGTTAACCCCCCACCCGGGCGTGTTTACTGTGAACAACACGTGAAGGGACATCAAAAGAGCCGTCACAAGTGCATGTCTCTTCTCCGCGGGTAAGGGCAACACTGTGACAAAATAGACTTTCGTGTTTTTTTTTTCTATTATCTTTATTTTTAAAACGAGTCCGGATAACTGGTCGTCCGTATAACCGACGTTGGGATGATCGACTTTTCTACTAACTCGACCGGGGCAAATAAATGTACTTCACCCGCAAGGCCTGGCGCCATGGGCCTTTGTTGCACGAGAGCACCTGCTGCGACCTCTCGTCGAGTGTGATATCTTTGTGGTACAGCGCGCCCGCAGTCCGCTTCCAGTAATGTGGCTATAAATACGCCTGTTATGGCGGGTCTGCTGCTTCTGCAACTAACTCA